>JAQOOD010000006.1:26656124-26848227 GCA_029633175.1 Citrus glauca | reverse complement strand
GTAGTACAATTCATTTTGTTAGTGAATATACTACAACTATTATATCACTTTATTATTTATGATTATCTTGTGATGTGTATAAATTATTATTCTGTCATCTGAATATCACTTTTGAACTAATCTTGTAGGTTTAACTATTTATTTATTTTGTTATTTATTTAGAGATTATTTGATTAAATTATTTACTTCGATCTTTATTTCATAGGTTATATATATATTTGGAAAATTCTAAAAAATAAATATTATTCTACCGAAAATTTAAGACCATAAGCTTCAACCTTTATAAAGAATTACGACATTTTTTAACATTTATACTAAAAAATGTTAAATTTATGAAATTTAAGACTTCTATATTTGGTCTATTTTCTAAGTACTAATAAATATTATTTTTAAATATATAATTTCAATTAATCACAGTACAATGTAGCACTAAACACAATATAATTAAAAATCAATACAATACAATTTAACACTAAACATTATACAATATTATTATAATACAATACTAATACAATATATCATAATATAATACAATGTGCCAAATACACCTAAAGTAAAGAAAGATCTGTAGACTCATTTCCTTGTGGCTCTGAATAATTTTCATGGAATTGTTTGCACTAGATAAGGCAAAATTGAGTTGTATTGAGAGTCCAATAAGCAAACAATTGATATTTTTACTACTTCTCAACATCACAAGTGTGCGAAGTTTTTCTTCCTTGCACTAGAAGTTTAAGGCGGTATTTCCAATTTCTAATATTAACATAAAAAATAGTGTTAGTTTCCTCTAATATTTATTTAATAAAATTAGATATATTTATACTGCTTATTGTTAAACAAAAAATTGAATTTTAGTAAGGAAAAAAGATTATCCTAAGAAGGAAATTATGAATAAAATTTTCAGAAAATAATATTTTATTTTATTTATTCATACTATATGTAATATATTTTAGGAGATAAAAATGGGAGCTTTACATTAGTGGTAGTGTCTCTCACAAAATTTATGTTTGTTCAGATGAGAATTAACAAATATGACTAAACTGAACTTGTAATCAGAAATAAATATATATGGTTTATAGATTTATGTATCCTGACATCCATTAATTAAAAAGCTTTGAATATAACTTATATTTTTCCAAAAAAGAACTCTAAAACGGAAAATTACCCTTCAAAAGTCTCAAAACTCCTTTTAAATTGTTGATTTATATCAGCCATTATGTGACTTTAGGGCAAATGAAAGCAAACAGACAGATATTCTTACTAACACATCACTACAAACTGATTACACCCCGTTCATAATTGGGCAAGTGCTTTCAGAATAGCTTTGGGTGTATATAGAACAACTTGTGTGGGCTTGCAGCTCAAATCTCTCAGCTGGAACCTGCAACTCTGAGACAGAGAGAGCGTGAGAGAGAATGCTAAAGAGCCTAAAATACTTTACTGATGCGAAATCCGAATGAACTTCTTGATCATCAGATAGAGCTCGAGGTATTACTCTATAGAAAATTTTCAATTACTAGTTACTTCTTTTCCCTTGTCTGCACGTAGACTAGCACAATTTATGTTAATTTTCCCTTTTTCCCGATTCCATTGAAATCCGCCCCCCCCCCCCCCCCGGGGCGGGGGGATTCCATTGAACTCAGTTTTGGAGCTTTATTTAGTACCCAATGCACTGTCTTATCCCAATTACGAAATGGGTTTATTTCATATTCTCGTACTGTTTTCGAAGTTTTCGTCTTTTGCCCCAATTATTTGTATGTATGCGTATATTTTTATATGTAACCGTACGGATGAGACGTATCAGCTGGTTTACAGTGAAATGAGGGACTTGTGTTTTTATTCAATGATATATAAACTTCATTAGTTCAAACTCCAGTAGCTTAATTGGGTCTGTTTTGCAGAGTTGTGTTCTCACTTTTGGAGTAAAATGAATGTGGCAGGTTCTGATTCACCTAGATTTCAAGTGTTCAATGTTGTCGCCTAAAGATTCATTGGTAGTTTGGAAAGAGGTTGATTGATCAAGAAAAAGTTTTGGATGTTGCCTGAAATCATTTACAACGATTTGATCTCCCTAAGCTTATACTCACGCTGTATAGCTTTGTTATAATGTGTGATCAGATATGGAATGAGTCTTGCTTCTGTGGTATTAATACTTTGCAGCAGTCATGTGTTTTGTAATTTTTGTATTTACTCTTATGCGTGTTGTGGGTTCTTGTTTGTTAATAGGTGCTAAAATGCGTATAAGATAGACTTAGGAACTCTTATTGCTTCAATGGAGTCTCTTGTAAGTTTTCTGACTATCTCATCACTTATGTATAATTTTTGTTTTTTTTTTGGCATTATTTGACATACATAGTTATTGACTTATTATATAATGGATCTTTTGTGTTGGCACTCCAACCAAAAGCTTCAATGTCAGTCTTTTTGTTTCCTCATTTTCCAATTTGGCATTACATAGGTTTCCAGTCCAGATCTGTTCTTCCACAATTGCTTTAATTATTTTGTCCAACATCCAATTTCTTAAAATCAAACTTCAGAACATTATGCAAATTATCTATGTGAGAGACTTATTTTTATTACAGTTTCCCTCTAATCTCCTCGAATGTTCTTTTGCTTTCAGAATAGTGAAATGCAGGCTCCAAGTAAGATAGGTGACCGTTCAACCAGTGATGTTGTTGTGAGGTTGCGAACACAGGATGGCCGAGATGACTGGTTATACTGCCACTCTCACATTCTTATTGAGAAATGCAAGTATTTTGCTGACCGTCTCTCTGACAATTGGCCAACATGCCAGATTATTGACTCTCGCAATTGTGTTGAAGTTTACTGCCAAGAATCTGATTTTGATCACCATGTCAATGTTCTACGCCTTCTTTATGTTGCCACTGATGGCTTGTTGAATGATATGTGGCATGGTGTGAGGAATGCACTAGGTATTCTCCAGGTGGCTGTTGATCTGGGCTGTCCACAGATTGTTACTGCTTGTGTTAGCTACCTGGAAGCAGTTCCATGGGAAGAAGGTGAGGAGGAGGAAATTATAAGAATTATACCGAACATGGGAGCAGAGGCAGAACCAATTCTGGCCCGTCTGCAGCCGGTCAATCCATCTGCTATTTTGGGAATATTTCTCTCAGCCATTCGTTTTGCCACATCATCGCCTTCTTCATCCATGGCTGATCTTAAATCATCTGCACAAGAGCAGCTTGAATATATGATCACCGAAGATGATGATGCCCCTATATTGAATGCTGATGATGAGATAAAATCTGAGGTGAAACAATGTGTAAAAAGACTATTTAGCAGATTTAACAATGTATTGGAAGCTCTGTTATCTGAGCACGAAGAATCTATTTCCGAGGAAGAGAAAATGCAATTGTTTCAATCCCATCTGTTGGATTTGTCGTGGGCTTGTCAGATATTGTCTAAGATGGAAATTATGAGGGAATTTGTGAGCAGTTGGGTAGATGCATCAGACAAGATTATCAAGGCCGCTGAACAATCAAGCCGAACTACTGAGATAGTTGAGATAAAATTGAAGGTCATAGAGGTTGCTGCGAAAGTGCTAGAGGCAATTGGATATGGCACTGTTATCCTGCCAACTGCCAAAAGACTTCATTTGGTGAAGTTGTGGCTTCCATTTGCAAGGGTTACGAGACCTTTGATTGATTCTGCAACAACTGATGATGAGGGTACCATGACATTTAAACCTGATGGTGAGCTTTGGCAGTCCTTGGAATCCACATTTGTTTCAATGATTCTCGCATTACCATCCGGGGATCAGGCAGAGATTTTAACTGAATGGTTGGAAAATCAGCATATACACTATCCAGATTTGACCGAGGCATTTGAGGTCTGGTGTTTCCGGTCCAAGGTTGCCAAGAGAAGACTAGGATTATAAGCTGGAAGCCTGGTATGATCAAACACTTTGACTCTTTCATTACAACCTCATTTCGCCATTTTATTAGGCAATGATTGGGGTAGCTTTTGCTTAATCAAGCATTGACAAGTAACTCTGGTTTTTATGCTCATTGCATATAGATGATAGAATTTGTTTAAAAGGGCAAGTGTCTTACTTGAGATGTGTCAATATTGGTGGATCTTTGAGCTCTCTGTGCAATATGTAACTGCAATTCTAGGATTTGTACATCATCTGATGCTAGCTCTTGCTTAATTGTAAAGATTGTGCTTATCCATGATTAACTCTGGAGAAGTAAGTTGTATTATTACGAAATCTAGCTGATTCGAGTTATCTTATCACCAATTTTATAAATCTAAAGATGACTATCTTACTAATTTATGCTCCAAGGATGATCATAATGCTGCTCCAACTAGATAACAATTACTGATCTATGTTATGAGACAATGAACAAGCATGAAACATCAAATGATCTCTGAAGTATGTATAGTTATTGGAATCTTTGATGGGCGAATTTTGAAAACTCAATTGCCTACAGAAGTCAAGTAATTTCTGCCTATCAAACATAATCAAGAAACTATTTTATAGTGTCATTCAGCTACAAGTCCCTTCATTCTGCTCAAGATCCCTGAAGCAATACGCATCGAAAAAGGGAATTTTATAAGAGTCGGATGCAAAAAATTTTTTTTTCTAAAATATTTGTTGGATGTAAACCAAATTTTCTTTTCATATATGAATAGGATTCAAATTTGAAACTTTTTGTACGACATTATTCCATCTTATGATTTCAACCAACCATTTCCCGGAAGATGACATATTATTATACAAGCATAGGATCTTACATCAATAGTTTAGAGACAATGCTGTGACTACAGTACTCTATGAATATCGTATCTCACAACTTGGGTATCATTAGATGGTTAGGTTTTGTTGACTTTTATGAAAATTTCTGACCATCTACTAATGTCTAGACTATAGGACATGATACTTCTAAAGTGCCATAATTGAATCCTAAAAATATGAATACATTATATATGTGAATCATCATTTTTCATAAATATTACCGTGTTTTGAGGCACTACAAAGATATGAAATTGCGCTCAGTTTTATAAGTCTCGTGATTTTTTTTTTTCAAAATTTCAAATTAACAAATGGTTTTGAAGTTTTTAGTTGCTTGTCGAAGGTTTTCAATATCCAAATGAAAATTAAGCTTTTGATTGAATGTTAACATTATCTAAATTCACGGATGAATATTCCCAAATTCCCGTGCCTTTGTTTATGGAATATGACACGAAGCTAAACTGGAAAATTTTTCCAAATTAGTCAATATTTTAGTACTTATAAAATTATCTAAAAGATAATATTACTGATCACTCACTGCTGGCCTTGCTGCGTAAGCAATCGACCAAAATCACTCACTGGTGTCCTTGCTGCGTAAGCAATCGACCAAAATTTAAAATTAATAAACCAAAGTGTGAATTCAAATGATAAGGGTTTTTTTTTTCGAATCTAATTCAAACGATAAGGTTCACTCTTGTATAAATTTGAATCTTGTGACCAATAAACAACAAATTGTTCACTATTCATTTATAGTAAAACACAATAATATTTCAACAACTAGATCAATTTATTTATTTTTTTTTTTGTTTGGATTGTTGTCCCATGTTTGCTGACTTTTATTTGTAACTTTTCATTAGTTTTATTCTTTTTTCTTCTAGCAAGATACCTATGTGGGGTCCTAAGCTTATCTTCCTAATCTCAAATGATACAGGCAATAGAAAATTAAACTTAAATCTGTAAAGAGATAACGCCAATGTTCAAATATCTTCTAGATCAGTAAATAGGGTTAAATAGATCAAGTATTCACAATAAATAAAAAAAGAATAATTTAATGGGGTTTAGTAGAAGGGTCATGCAACCATTGATAGGTGTTCAAAGATTAAAAGTATTTTCCTGTTTCACCCATCAATGATATCTCAAATAATGTTTGTATCGCATAATTACTCCCTAGTATTCAGATGCGTGTTTGATATTAACGTTGAACCTTATTTGAGAGTTTTAAGTTGTTGATGAAGCGATTGGAATAGTACGGTATCAAAGTTGAGGTCTTGTATTCTTGTATATCTCTGGAGCAAACTATTAATTTATTTATATTTACTTTTAATTTTTTTAGCTCAATTTCTAACCTCTCAGCCGATTTTCATGCTCTTTCTCACTCCAATTTCACGTGAGATTGTCTATTAATAAAAAAGAAAGGACAGAAGCAGAGTTTTATTTTATAACCTCTTGTCGCACTCTTTTATCTCACTCTATATTTCATGCGAGATAGATGGTCTTTTACTAATGAAAATGGAGCAAATGCAATCGATGAAAAATGTCTAATTTATAGAAGGAAATCGTTTAAACCTTTAACTGATAAGTTCAAAGCGATTTTTCAAACAGTTAAACATGAGTCGAAACAAGACATCATGCGCAATCCATATAAAATTTTGGGTAATAGTTTTTTTTTTGCATTTTGCAGTCAAATTCATCCCTTCCTTCCTTTGCTTCCAATTAAGCATCATGGCTCCTGTGTTTCCATTTCTTCAATGAATGAAAATCATGAAATACAAATAAACACCATATATCTACTCACAATATTCCATATTTATATTGGTAATTCGGTATACCCAAATAACTAACTTTTATGATATCAATCCATCTATCAATCTTCAAAACTTACAAAATTAATATACATCTCCTCAATCCATATGCCCAATACCTAATGCTATGTTATCTACTGAACTCAAATGGTTCTATGCAAAAGTATAAACCTATCTATACTAACGTAACTTTTTCTTCTGCTTTCTTTACACTACCATGCATAAGCTTCCCTGTTCCCAAAATGGCATTAGGGAACAGCAAATAATAGTGAAAAGACTCCAGCCTTTCTCGCTTCTCCATAATCTTTGATTCTGCCTTTGATGCTTTCATGCAACAAAGTCAGGCAACAGTTGTGCTGCGAACCTCTTCCTGTTCTGTATATTCATGTTTTCATAAGCGGCCGAAGCGTGAGGAGACTGAGTGTTTATGGTACCAAACTCATTAGGCTCACCAATTTCGACCCTCCTTCCAAGTTGAATGTTTTGACTTGGGAGAAAATTTTGATGAGTTGCTGACAATGAGAGATTCTCACAGTGTGGGAGCCCAAGCGTAAGTGACACGCCATTGCCTGAAAACCTTGGAGTGAATTGCTCCGCATCAAACCTTCCAATTTCACCAATCGGGTACTGCCCAAACCCTTGAATGAAGTTCATTTGGTTTCCAATGAATGAGTATCCATCTCGACTCTGCCTATCATCATCATCAAATTTCATCGGCATAAGATCATTAGTAGCCTCATTACCACCAGACTTCACATCAATGCTGATAGATGCCACATTGCTTGGTGACAGCATCATGTTCATGTCACTGTTCCGCGGCTTCTTTGGACTCCCATGTGTCAATCCCTCCAATTCTGATGATCCAATGAGTGAAAATCCTGACTGGTTTCTCGCATTCCCTCCTCCGATAGGAGATGTTGCAATTGTGGACATTGAAATCATAGAATGAACATTCTGGTTTGTCAAATTATCCTCACTGGATTTGAAACTCTTCAAGTTTTGAGTTTCCTTCACGAGATTTTTCTCTTGTGCAGCAGTGGACTTAGATGCCGAATCCTCATTGTGCTCACTCTTGCTTGTTTTGTCCTCTGATCCGTTCTGTTCTTGATCTTTAATTTCCTCCAAGTACATTTCCTCAACCATTGGTTTCCACAGCCGAACTCGTGCATTTATGAACCAATTAGACACCTGCACCATCACGAAACGTTTATAAGATTTCCCAGAATTGGAAGCAATAACATCTCAAAATTATTGACTTTTTTTTTTTTAAATTTTACCTGGCTCCTGGTAAGCCCTGTTTGTTTTGCCAGCATCTGCTTGTCCGAATCTTTCGGATACCTGAATCAAAGATTCTTACATTAATATCTATACAAAATATGCAAATGGGTTGTGAAAATTGTGAATTGTGGATTTTGATTTTTGCTTACGGGTGAAGGAAGTGTTCGAAGAGCCAAGCGCGAAGAACCGAGACAGATCTTTCAGGCAATCCTCTTTGGGGTCTCCAAGCGTTGTGCTGGATCATTCCCAATTGTTGAAGAGCCCTTTGTTGACGAAGATGGTGGTCGACAAATTTGAGCCTGGAGCCTTCAATCTTGCTCCCGACGCAATCCTCCTCACCCAGCATCTTATTTGCCGCCTTAATTTGGCCTGTAATTGCATCTTTCAAGCACCGGAATTGCTTTGAAATTGTCTTGAGAGCAAGTGCTGTGTATGTCTTTGCTGACTCAATTCCTGCTGCTTGTTCAAATGATGAAATCACTATCTGCATCTGGTGATGGTACTGCCGGTACCTTTGCTCCACCTTCGCAAAAACAAAACAAAACAAAAACAACAAAATTTGAAAATTCATTTCCACAAATTAACACTTAAAAATTTGCCCAAGTAATGGAAGAATACATTAAATTAAAGATTTTAGGAGATGACTTTGATGAAAGTAACACTTCAATTCAATTGCTTGTTCTTAGTTATGATCTCATCAAACTGACTTGACAAAGACACAAACTTAACTTTTCCAAGATATCAAAATTTGTCATAAAAAGACCAAAATAAAAACCCCAACAAAACATATCTACGCAAGTTACAAGTAATACTTTTTGTGTAAATGGGTACTTAAAAATATACACATACCTCATCAAGCATATTAATAAGCTTAGCTTTCTTCATCTGAATTTCTTGCCTCTCTGCCGTGGTAAGCTCCGCGGCACGTTTCCCGGCTGATTGAACATCGTCTCCGGCTGCCGCCGATGACTCTCCGATCACCTTATTGATATTGCTATTGTTATTACCACTACCCTTCTTTGAAAATTCACTCTTGTTGCTAATCCCACTATTGTTCACATTAACAACTTCATCAAGCAGCTCCTGAGCAGCTTTCAAGTACTTAGAGCTCAACAGCACACTTTGCATCCCGGAAACCCCATTAGTGACACCCGAACCCGACGATGCAGACCCGCCAGAAACCCTAATATCCTCTCCGGAAACCGTTTGACCACCCTGGGAGCCGAAGGCGGGGTGTTGGTGGGAAGAGAGGCTCAAAGACAGTCCCTGCTTGGCGCGTGGGGTGTCACGCGCGGGTGGACTAGGGTAATTGGGGTTGTACAGGTTGTAGTGGACGCGCGGCAGGAGTCCATGCAGAGGGGATATGGAGTCATCCTGATGAGCGGTGGTGGGGATGCCGACGAAGTGTTGAGTGTGGGAAGGTGGCGGCGGCGCGTGAGGGGAGATGGCAGAGGAGTTGAGGAAAATGAGGCTGTTGTGAGCCGGCGCCGGCGCCGGAGGAGGATTTGTGTCGGAGAATTGGTGCTGTTGCTGTTGTTGTTGTTGAACGTAAGTTGTAGGGTTCATAAGTACGAGGGTTTGAAGCCCATCTGGGGCTTGAAACTCAGCTGGGTTCCCATGAAAGTACGTTGCCATCCTGTTACCTTATTATTTTGATCTTGTGTTCTTGAAAAACGAAACCGAAACGAACTGAAAATGAAAAGGGATTACGTTAGTTTTCACTTTCACATGACATGCTCATGCATATCAATATCAATATCAATATCAGTATATATCATATATCACATGTTTGTTTCGGAAAAAACATAGTACAATTATGTTTTTATTTACCTTATAATTGCCTGATTTGAGTCTTAATTTGAGCAATCAGCCCATCGATGGATCGATCTTATCAAGCAAAACCTGAAAGGAAATTGACAGATGATGGATAATTTATTCATATTTATTCATCTTCTATGTGGCTAGAAGATGATGATGAAGAGGAAAAGGAAAGGGAGTGAAACAAGAAGGGATGTAGGTTATATAGAGAAAGAGAGAGAGAGAGAGACTGAGAGAGAATTGAATTGAATAAGAAGGTATTTGTTAACAATAATATCAAGTACCTGGTGTGAAGGAAAATTGAGTGTGCACGTGCAGCTTCATGATCAATCTACACTGCTGCAAGGGGAAAGAATTGAAGGAAAAGGGAAAAAAGAATTCATTTAAAAGAAATGACCTTATTATTGTTAAGACAAGCAAACAAACAAAGCCCCCATGAAAGTGAACATTTTGAAAAACAAAAGAAAGAAATGATCAGCATAGATAAATACTAGAGTACAGTTACATGGGAGATGGTGGGGGGAGGGAAAGGAAGCAACACAAGAAACTAACCTGCTGCCTATATATGAATCTTCACTTATAGGTGAAAGCACTTTGTCAGACTTCAAATCTCTGCAACTTCCCCACTGAAAAGGAAAAAAAAATATTATAAGTTATGAGAGAGATGGGGTTATTATTAAAAAGGCTGGGAAAAAGATACCCATCTTTATTCACTCATTATCCACACACACATATTTAATCTCACCTTTTTTTTTCTTTTCTTTTTTTTCCAATCAAACCGAACAGAAAAAGAAAAAAATCAAATTTTCTCTAAAAAAGAAGAAATTAAATTGAGCTTATGTGATTGTGAAAGGTTGTTATTCTTTACTACACAAATAGTAGTTTTTTTCCTTTCAAATTTTGGGTTTTCTTTTACGGCTTCTGAGAGAAGTACCTGCGAATGGATCAAAACAAGGGAACTTCAATTTAGTGATTTGACTCTTCTGCCATGCTTTGCTTTTCAAATCATTTGATATGGAGCAGAGCAGTGATGAGCTACAGAAAGTTCTTGAGTGAGAGTGCGAGGAGAGAGGAAGATGTGTGCGTGTATCACTGTATGTAATTTTTTTGTATTACCAATGAAATATATTTAGCATGAGTGTTCTAAATATATATATATATATTGCGATAAAACGAAATTTCATATCCAAAATAATAATAATAATAAGTGTGTCAGATGACACAAACAGCTGAAAAACGAGGAAACGTCTTCTTCTAACAAAGTTTGTAATTAAAAATTTTATAAACGAATACATACATATATATGAAAGGAGAGATGATGATGAAGATGACGATGATAAAGAGAATAGGGTTGAATTTGGCGAGAGGGGTCCCCCTATTTGTTGAATTTCACATTAAATAAGTATCCGTTTGTCTTTTTTTTTTTTATATTTTCATTTTGTGATTAATTTGGTTATTTTTTGTGGTTGGATGACCGAGTTTCAAGATAAAGCAATTAAATAGCGGAGGACCAACCACCATTACAGCTTCTATAAGCTTTAATTGCATATCTATTTATCTATTTATTATAGAATTAATTTCTGTTGAATATATATGCAGCACGTATAAAAATGGATGACAATAAAGTTTCAATACCAAAGAATATACCCGATAGTAAATAATTTATCAGATAGTCGACTAAAAATTATAATTATGATCTTGAGTTAACTCAAAAGTTTATTAAAAGATCTAGCGACATGTGATTCGATCGTTTCATTAACACAGTAGATAAAAATATGTTTTTTACAATTTTAATTGAGCACTAATTATAAACTTAATATTTAGTTAAGTAAAGCACCAAATCGATCATGGGACAAGAAAAACAAATCTTACCTTATATATATACATGTAAGAGAGCATCATAATCAAGCGATAATTTAAAGTATAAGGTCCCCCGCTGGGTTCTAGTACATGAAACCTACTAGAAAAGCTATAGAAGATCGTATGGGAAAAAAAATTATAAATGATTGGGTCAACTATTAGCTTCTACCATTTTTTTTTTTGAGTTCCTTTGATGTTAATTTATTTATGTATTTATTTGTCTTGTTCTTCAATCACCTTTTGAGAGCATCAAAGGATCCATAGATAGAGTTCATAATCTAATCAAATCTGAAGAAATTAATTTATAGAACAAAGACGAAGTGTTTGGTGGTAAAAAAAATACTATAAAAAACTATATGTACTAATGAATGGAAATATAAATTAAACAAATTAATTAAGAAGGTACAGCAGATCTAATTACTTGATTAATTAATTAACTAAACCTAAATATCTGAAACCATAATTTTCTAGAAACTTTTCTATCACCATCGTCAGTAACAATGATGGTGCAAAGAATGACTACTGACACAAACTTTTGAGTTAATGATGTTAATAGGACTAGTTTTCAAAGCAGACACATTCTATTCTATTCATAGGCACTATAATAATTAACATATCCATGCTATTAATTAATTTTCTGAAGCATCCATAATTTAGAATAATAATTCCTAGGATTCTTCTTTGAGAAACAATTTGTATCGCTTTTCAATTTTATTTCTCTCTCTGTTACAGGCTTTTACTGGGATTGTTTTCACTTCTAGTGAAAGCTCCTGCCATGATTTTTCACATCATCCCCTTTTTATTATTGTGTGGCACTTTCTACTTTTATGGCTTGTAGTTGTACTCCTCGTTCTTTTTAAGAAAGTTTGACTCTTTATTGAGTAGATAAAATCAATCTTAGGGTATACATCTCGATTTAGGCAATGTATGTTACATGTGACATTCAATACTATAGTTTCTATCATATCAAATCGCTCTCTTTTTGATCATATTTGAATATCTGATGAGTGATTAATAAACATTAACTATAACTTAATCAATTTTAATTAAATTCAATTAAAATACGAGCGCAATACCTCTAAACACAGATGCGCAATTTTTTGTTAATTAAAATATCAATTTCTCAGTTTTTGTACATGGCCAATTCAAAATATCTAAGTTAACTAATTGACTTTCACTTGAAATGATAAATTCGAAAAAAAAAATTACACACAATGACAACAGCATAAGAAGGCATCATCAATCATGCAATAAAAAAGTGGGATAAAATCATATGATTGAAGTGTCAGATCCTCTTTGAATTATGAACAATTAACCTTTAAAATATAGTTAATGGGTTTAATCAATCAATTACTAACTACTGCATTAACTAGACCTTTCTATAATTATAAAATTAAAGTGCCACGTGTCTCCGTGGATTACTGCCCCTTGCATTCATTTCCACAAATTAAGTGTTAATGTGGCGATTGATGTTAAAAATCTAGCCAAAAGTTAATGAAACTAACCGTTCTAAAATAGCACGTTGCCCGTCAAATAAATTAATTCATAAAAAAATACAAATAAATTATCCACGCATGGATCCATCATCCATCAGGGTTACCTAATACCTACCAAATCTCATTTTGCCCTTTCCTACGTGTTATCCAATGCCACATATTTTTCACTAGCTGAGACTCGTTTAAGGGTCTATTTGAATATGATTACTGAAAACAAGGAATAAAAGTAAAATGATAGAGTTCATGTCATTAATAATTATGTACTTTTCGGGAGGGTATTTATTTTTATTTTGTATTTACTGATTATTTATTTTTAATTTTTTTTTACACTAAAATTGCATCTTAAAACTTTGAATTAGATCCTGATTCTCAAAAACCTCTCATGGGTCACCGCCAATTCATCATTATTATCAATTGCTAATCTCTTAGCCGGCTTAGCACACAAACCGTCTTCAACAATATACAATATGAAGGAATTATGCCCTGGTACAATTTCCCGTACTAGCGTGTTTCCGTAATGGTATTTGTTGATTTCAAAACATCACATCAAAATAATAATAATAATAATAATAACCGTAAACATTTTTTTTCCTTTTTTCAGATAGAGCCACCATATTGAATATTCCATCCCCATAAACAAATAATAATAATATTTCGAAGTGGGTATGGTCCCTTTTGTATGTTTTATTTTTCATATACTTTAAAGATTGTTATCATGGACTCTTTACTTGTTGCTGCTTGTCTCTTCTTTTTCAATTCCCCATTTCTTTTCTTTTCACAGGAAAATGACTTTAAAACATTGAGAAAAGGGGGGGGGGGGGGGAAGAAAAAAGCTTTGGGATTTTTTGCTTAAACAATTCAAATAATATCTGTCACAGAGTTAGAAGTGGGTATGTGGGAATATAAGCACAACCTACATGTGTGCCAATTAGAACTACTTGCAACATCATGATCATCAAGACTATAATTGAATCATGAAGTGATTAAATATAATTTATTTCTATTTTGTTTGTTGGGAAGCTATATGATAAATGATGTGGGAATTTGTTGTTACAAAAGGAAAAGGAAGGTGACCCCACTTCTAAATCTTCACCAATTGGGTTGATGAGCTATATCCCGTACATGGGCCACAACCCACATGGATCTACTTGCAACCTAAAAGTTTTTATTATTTTCTAACAATCTCAAATTACACACACACACACACAAATCAATCTATTTATAAAAAAAAATCATAAATGTCATATTTGTCACGTACCATCAAAATGGTACAATCCTAATTAAAGAATCAATTCAAGATTGGGAGACAATTTTTAAAAAAAAGTTCAAAATTTTTTAAGCTTAAAGACAGTGTCAAAGAAAAATGATCTTAACTTCACCAACTGGCATTGTTAATAATAAATTTGAGTGTCGTTAGTCCATTTTTCAAATTCTTTTACTTGCTAATTTACATTATTCTGTAACTACAAAGTTACATTTGTGCATATCTTACTTGCTTTAGTCCTAAGAACCAAAAAAAAAAAGGTTATTATTCCAAACTTTTCGAGTTTTATTGAAACAATCTGATTAAGATACTTCACAAACACAGATGGAATAATTTATGTCATTTCTTGAGAAAGCAACCCCAAAAATTATTCTATTTATCTATCTTATCACCACCTTTTTCCTACACGAAACTAACATTCCTTTTCTTTTTTCTTTTTTTGGCAATATATAACACATAAAGTTTACGATTTCTCCGGCCAAAATTATTTTCAGTACTTTGTCTTCAAAGTTCGTCATTATAAGCAGGTTAAATTTTTAATTTCAGAACTTGAACCAATACCCCCAATCATATATCAGAGAGGGAATTTCTATTTTATCGGTGACATTATCATAAATTCATATAACATATTTTAAGGAGGAATTAAGTTCTTTGTCGTAAAGTTTGGCGAAAATGTGCTCTTTGTGCACGCTTTCGAAGTAGAACAAGTACGCCTGAATGGCATTAAGAATTCGTTACAAAATAAATAAAGTCAAACAAGTGAAAATGAAGTAAATTGTTAAAAAATTTATTAATTAAACATACATGAGACCTAGTCCTAATTCCACTGGTTAGTTGGATAGCCTTATCAAATCTTTATTTCTACAAATATATTAAAATTTGTGGTCTATTCAAAATTTATTGGGACTCTAGCTATATACATTTGTCGCATAGGCCAAAAATCTATTAAGATTAGTTTAGAAATCTGAATTTACTAACCACATTGATAGAAAGACCTATATACACACACGCACACGCACACAAGCACACATATTACCTTGAAGTGATCAATGCCTTCAATATTGTTGATAGTACTGCCTCTGTTAAACTACAATCCCAATTAAAATATAATGACATTACATGCACGGGAGTATATTTCACTAAATAAAGTGTTAAGATTATTTTTAACTTATTTTGAGAATACATGTGAGACTTCTAACATTATGTTTCAACGTGCCATTACATAATCGTCTCTGTTAAACTACAATCTCAATTAAAATATAATGACATTATATATACGGGAATATGTGTCACTAAATAGAGAGTTAAGATTATCTTTGACTTGGTTTGAGAATGTACAAGAGATTTCCAACATTATGTTTGTAATGTAAAAAGTTACAATGTGCATCAAACCTCAAAAAGGGTGGGACCGTGATGTAAAAATTAAAATGTGCCTTGGCCACAGAAGCCCTATGTTTCCTTTTATCATTAAGTCATTATGAATTATTTCTACAACTAGGCTCTATTACATTTTGTCTCAGACATTTTGTCTCTTATTTTCACATTTAACACTCTTATTTTTTACTCTCTACATACTTACCCCTCAACTAGTCAATTTAAGAACACCGCTCCTCATTCTTGACAAAATTTGAACATGTAAAATACGATATATTGAACTTCAAAGTTAATAGTATGACACTTCATGTTACGACAAAGCAATTCGATGGCGTTATTATTGCAATCAATGACCCTAAATCAAAATTCGCGCTTAATATCTAAGCTTGATGACCACTCAAAAAAAAAACAAAAGAGGGTAAGAGACAAAAGAAGAGTCGCTTTAATATGGACCATATCTCAATTAGCTACTAAAAGAAAAAAAAATAAAGGAAGAGGAGGAGGAAAAGGGGGGGGGGGGGGTCTGGCTTGCTTCTGTGCTCCACCACTATTTGATTCTTTTTCTTTACTGGAACGCCCTCTCCAATACGCAACCATTATTGGCATTTTTTTTTCCCCACCTCCCTCCTTTTTCTTTTTTTCTTTTGAGGTAAAACTTGGGCTACAATTGCCTACCTGTGACCCCACAGTTAGACCAAGACACGCTTATTTGCACGAGAATACGTACAAAACGATTGTCAATTATGTACTGCTACCGAATGGTGATTGATCTTCACCAAAAAGTTACGCACGTTGAATTATAAGATCTCATCTCATTTTGGATTAAATAGTTAATTTATTTTGAAAATTCTCACTATTTAATAAATAGATATTACTCGTAATGATCAATTTGTTTTTTTGTTTTTTTATCACTGGATCATTACAACTCATACATTATAAGAAGAGGAATAACAATTCCACATTTTTAATAAAAATAATGATAAGTTTACAAAATTTATATTTATTCTCAACCAATGTGATATTATCGAATCTTATAAGTTGTATGATAATTGACCATTATCATTTCTCATTCAATCAATTAATTTTAATTTTTTTAAGTAATTTATCTTTCACTCAAATAAATTTATCAATTAAGAAGATTGAAAATTATACTTAAGATGTATCGTCGTACACTCATGAATAGTGAATAAAATGACGCTTTAATCTCTAAATCAAGATAATTAGTTATTACATGCACAGTGAATTTTCCTTTAAAAAAAGTCTGAAAACATAACGCATTAATCAACGATCCATCAATTTGTTGGCAAATAATCTATCCTCAATTTCGTCCAAACTTTCTTTCACTTTCCCTTGCTAAAAATACAAGAACCCCAAAACATGGGGAACGCCGAAAGTTTAAAACATCACTCAAACATTTTAAAGTGCTAAATAGATTGGAGTATCAATTCGTTTAAAAGATAATTAAATTATAGTATGACAATGATCAATTTTATATAAAAAAATCCAATTATTGATCAATTTGTTTAGAAAAACAAAAATTATTGGATTTGCCAAATGACTTTGGTCAAATATACATGTTGACAAATCACACTTCCCGACATTAATTGGATCTCAATAACTAAAACTAATCATCTCTTAATTCACCTCCAATTATTGATTTATAATATAAATCGTACAACTAAATAAACATTCGCTAACAACAATCACCATCCAAGTTATCCTTAATGACGAAACTTAATTTATTAGGACAAGAAGGCTCTAATTATTTATTGACCTCACATGGCATGCTGAGTATCCATGGCACGAAGTTATTTAAATGATCAATTAATAAAAAGAATAATTGCATCTTAAATGAGCATATAAAGCCCAATAAATTCAGAAATCAAATACAAGCTTGCACGGATATTTTATCACATCTTTACATTACCTAAACTTTTAAAAAGTCAAAAAATGCTGAAATTAATGTCAATAATTATGTAAACGCCTTCGGATGAAGACATGTTATCGTTTGGCAGTTAAATTGCAACTCCTATATGTGTGGCTTGAAATATTATTTTTCACAAGGGATTCATAGTGCAGGGCAAGCTATGAGAATTGACATCCTTATCTTATGTTTTGAAAAAGCTATATCAATTATGTGTAGCATAATTATTGCTTAAATGAATTGGACTCCAAAAGGAAAATAAAAGCGACGGCGATGTAGCCATCACCCAAGTTAAATTATTATTTAACTCACTTAAAATATCTTTTTAGTAAAATTACTTGCTAGTTTAATCATATGATAAGTATTCTGACTTTGAATATTTTCATCACTTCAAGACATTTCACTGACTGCATAAACTAACCAAATACTCGAACAATTAAATTATTTACATAACTAAAAGTATATTTAAACGTATTTTTGGAGATTTCTTTTTCAAGAATGTACTTTTTTTCAAATAAACGAATGTAGGACACATGAATATTGTTTCATATTTTTGGACCTAATATAGATTCATGGTATTCAGATAATAAAATCGGCTATCTGAGGCACTTTTATTTTCTTAGTCCCGGTCTCAATTTTATCGACAATGTCTATGATCATTGGAATTTGGACAAATATTTCTTTCTTTATGTTTAGATTGACCATTCCTTTGACAACAATATTATCGCCACTTCAATAATGTTTCTGAATTCAAAATTTTGGATGCACAAAATTAGATAGGCATGGTATTGATTGCGCTATTAATATAAGTCGAAAATTGAATTAGGTTACAGAACAAAGTTGAGATGTGAACACGTTGGAAGGAATAACAATCTTTTAATTAATTACTTATTGAAATACAAGATCAATTCGAAATAAACTATTTGATTGAGATTGGAAATTCTAACTCAAGATAAAGAATCGAATGTATTAAGTTCCAAAATACACGTATGAAGTAATTAGTCAAGCATCTTATCATTGGCACATTTTTGAAAGATTGCTAATACCTAACAAAACCAAATGAATCTCAATGTAGGGTCCATTTAGGATTGTCGTGCGAGATTCAAAAGTGATTTTATAAAATTAAATATTAATTATAGTGTTTGGTAAATTTTTTTAAAAATTATTTTAATAAATTTAATTTTTCCCTGCAATAGATTTTGAGAATCAATTTAATATTCAATAAAATTTCATGAGTAATAATATAGTCATAAAATCTTGTACAAACTGATGTGATGTTAATTTATTGGTTGAATTAAATATCTACTGGCCTACATGATTTATTTATATTATTTTATATTTTTATTCAACCAATAAATTAATATCACATCAATTATATAAGATAAGTTTATACAAAAGTTTGTACATGTATTATTACTCAAATTTCATATATATTCTACATATATTATAAAATTCAAAAATTTCATTCTCATTATTACCAATTACTTTAAGATAATAAAATAAAAATAGAAATATTTATATTAGTTGTCATTTGTTATATATATATATACACACACACACATATATACACAATGAAAAAAATATTATACATACATTTTTATAAATGTATAAATAATTTTATTTAACACTATGCCCATTTCAGTGATTCAGTCATTTATAATCTTATAGAATTTAACAGTAAAATTTATCAAACACATACAACTACTCTAAAACTCTTAGTATTTTTAAAAATAAATTTTATTACATGTTTAACTAGTTCTCTTTAAAATTAATTACTTACCATTATACAGCTAAGCATAATTATTACAAAAAGCTCAGGAGGCGAGCAACAATTGTTGGATTCATGTGCCCAAGGTTATTGGACGCATGAGTTACAAATGGACTATAACCCATTAGCGCCCTTAATATTAACATTAATAATAAAGATTACCTTACGTAAATGTTAAAAAAAACAGCGAAGATGGTATAAAACTATTTGTCGGTCGAGCATAATTAATTATATCGCCCAAATTAAAAAGTTGAGTTTCTATGAACACTAAAAGGAAAAAGAAAAGAAAAATCATGCCATATGTGTATGAATTCATTTAATTAGATATGACCATTCGTCATTGATGCGGGGCCAAATAGCAAACTATTTCAACAAAATTGGTAGAATTATTTTCAATTTTATTGCCCCATGGACCAAAATTAAAGAAATAGAAAAATAAAGCTGAAAGTCGAAATGGTCCAACACCAGCCACGTCACCATGGCGCACTAAATGCTGGAGTTAGGCTTGGGCATGCCCAAAGGTCCCACCGCGTCGATCCCACGTGCCAGTTGCCGCTCCCTGTTATCGTAAAGCACTTTAATACAGTATTTTTTTTTTTTTGGGGGGGGGGGGGAGGGGGGGGGGGGAAAAGAATTAGTATCAGAGAGAAAAAAGAAGGAGTTGGATTTGGACTTTTGCTAGCAGCCTAACACAAGGTAATCCCCACAACCCCACCTCACTGTACACGCGTCAACAGAGCAGGCCCCCTTACGCTTGTCTAAACGACGAAGATTCGCCGCCCCTTCTCATGTGGCCCCCACCAACCAATCAAAACCCCCTACCCCAAAAAGAAAAGAAAACAAATGAAAACACTTTGCCATACAATTTCTTTCTCGTTTATTTATTATTATTATTTTGGCGAAGGCGTGTAGTTCCACGAATCGACAGGGCCCACGTATTCTCAAGGTCAAGAAAGCAACCAATCAGAGGTGAGATGGGTGTCTCCGCAACTGGCTTTTCTTTTTCCTTTAAATTTAATGCGGATATATCTTGAAGCTTTGTCGTTGTCGGCCGAGTTGATTTGACACGTGTCGCGTAGTTATAGCGTATGACAAACTATCCGCTCTACCCGCGGTCGCGTTTTCCTTACACGTGGTCGAGGTATGGTCAGTCTCTTTCACCCCAATGACCATTTTAGCCCCCACCTCTTTCGATTGGTTAAACTTTTTGAAGTTATTATCCCCCCTCCTTTTGTCCTCTCCGTTCACAGATGGCACTGCTACTTAAAAGTTACACGTATTTCATCTCCTGTGACTTCTGTCAATATACTTTCTCGAGTGTGTTTGAGTTCTCCACTTAATCACCGTCGATCGCATTCAAATCCGAATCCGAGGGTGTAGAGTGGCTGATTTTAGTCCGGATGTTATATTGCGTGTTCAGACAACTGTAGGGTGACGTAAGCAACACGTAGTATCTAGCATCTTTGACGACGACAAAAATGCACTGTGATATGATCTAGTTTTTCGAAGGCTAGGTCCACGCGTTATTAATGCGCGTGTAATTCACAGGCGAATACGAAGTAAACAAGGCGGTGTTGACGACGATAGTGAAGGTGGAGAAAGTGGGTATTGTTTTGCATGGGCGACAATTTTCACACCACAACGTGATTGAAGCTCGTATAGCAGTTGCAACTGCTACAATTATTTGTGGCCATTAGCCGGTAATCAACATAATAATAATAATAATAGATTGATAAATTTTTTTGGAGTAATAGAATTGAAAATTATTCTTAGTTTTTTGCATTAATTATGCAATTTTATACTAAGAAAGTTAAACAAATAATTCTAATCTTGAACGATTCTTATAAATTAAATTATTAGTCAAAATTTTATAAAATTACGAAGATCCACTTATGTGAGAGCGAAATATATATATTTATATTAAATTTATTCTGCAGCCGTTGATAGAAGGTGAGATAGAGTAATAGACTTATATTGGCTGAAAACTCTATTGTCAACATGGACTAAGTTTGATGTCGTGACTCGATCAAGATCTGATAAGATATTGTCTGTTTTGGATCTTAATAAGACCCGTATAGTTTTGTTCTTGGGGCGCTCATATACTCCAAAATGCGTCTATGAATCAACTTTTATAAATTGCAGTATCTCTTTCGTACTTTGTCGATGTGGGATTCACTTAAGGTGTCACACTTAGTTTATAGAAAATTGATGGGCCGGTATTGAAATGAATTTTAACCAAATCCAAGGCATATAAATATAGAATGATAATGGTCAAATCAATTGGTTGATTTAAATTTGAGAGTAACGTAATTTCAAATAGAGTAGTGCACACTGAAGCCACAGCAGTATTCTAACTGATATGAAAGTTGTCGTCAACTCCTGTGAGAGTGGATGAAAAATGACAACCAAAAAGAATTTAGTCACTAAATAAGGTAAGTGCGATTTGCAACATACGAGAAAAATCACGAGCTCAATGTTTTTTTCAAATTCAAAGCGACATCATTCACCACATTATCAATTGTCATCGTTTTAACGTTATCGACGTCTAAATTCACGTTCGTACTTTGTACCAAAATCAGCGCCTAAATCTTAAGGTGTATTGAGTTTTCATTGTGCTGAAAGCATGGCCAATGCCTTATGGCGTCAATAAAAAATTGCGCCGCATGATTCATGCTGAAGTCCCTAATAAAACAAGAGCCTGCATGGACCACGCCAAAGCTACCATCCATGGAAGAAAAAGATATAGTTAGGTTTATTTGCCCCTCCCCAATAAATAGAAACCCAACAAAATCCGGTGGGGGGTATTGGCTTGGTTGCATTTAATCACCTCTTTAGCTTTTGAGATTATATGATGTCTGCAAATCTTGTCATAATAATGCAATGTATATGGAGCAAATTAATCAACGTGATGGGTGGTGTATATGGTTCTAATAATCGATATTAGATGGTTTAACAAATAAGATCTCTTGTGATATTGTTTCTCCATCAATCCAACTTAAAGACAGTTGATTTATAAAAAAAAAAAAAAAAGGGAGGGGGAATTATAATAAAGCTATGGATTCGGTAGTACAAAATTTTGATCCCACCCAACAATTGTTACATTGTAGTCCAACAATAATTAGGTGGGTTAAAGTTGCATTTGTCAAAAAAGCTCCGATTCAAAGCTCAAGCAATAATTGTAGGAAATATTCTTCATTAGCATGCCATATGATCACATGAATAGTTTTTGAGACCTTATTCTTTATATCGAAACGTGGCTTCTCTTGATCCACTTAGTGTCCAACAACTGGTTTGTTAGGCAAACACTGCTTTAAATTGAGTGTCGCATTAAATTTCTCCTTTGACGACCACCCTCTCATTTTTTTTTATTTAATTATGTAGCATAACAAATTTTGACACCATGACACCACACGTTCATCTCTAAATAAATAAAATGGAGGTTTACCAAACTATTCCTATAAAAAAAATTTGGATACATCTACTATATAGAACAAGATTTTGTTAATTGATTGTACGTAGTGTAGATGATGTGGTGCTGCAAGAAAACTAATGGATTTATTTATTTATTCTTTGTGATTTATGCTTCAGATGAAATCGGATTGTGACATTAAAGTTGCTTTCATAAAAACGAAA
This sequence comes from Citrus glauca, assembly GCA_029633175.1. Taxonomy (NCBI): domain Eukaryota; kingdom Viridiplantae; phylum Streptophyta; class Magnoliopsida; order Sapindales; family Rutaceae; genus Citrus; species Citrus glauca. The sequence goes on along the minus strand of JAQOOD010000006.1, from coordinate 26,825,257 downwards.
CTTAGGATGATAAATAATTATCAAATGAAAAGATCAAAAGAATGAACTCAAAGAACTGAAAAGATAGAAGTCCACTGATAGCATGCATACATAAAAACAATTATTCAAATGTAGTGGGTGATCAATTAAAATTTGGCATGCTGAATTAGAGGCAACTCAAACCTAAAAGGTTAGGTTGAAATATTAAATTGAATAACAACACACAAAAATTTTCAATTCGACTTCTAGTGCTCTTTTCTAGTTTTCTTTTTCTTAGTTTGTATTATGATATTGATTCATGGGCATGCAAGTTAATGATGATAGATATGTAGGGATTTTTGGACAATTAATTTAGTGCCTCACAAAGTATAGACAATGGGCTACGTCCTATGCAATTCACTTCACTATCAAAATCATGCAATGTTATGTATCTTTCAGTCAGTTTTTTGTTCTGTTTCTTTGTATCACACAAAGAATTTAATATTTTAAATCCAACTTTGCATAGTCTTGTCCCTTGAGACTCTAAGACCCCCTAAAAAAAAACAATTGAGCGAAAAAATAGAAAAGCAAACAACTTTAGCCAATTCGAATATTATAAGCTAAATTTGCCAAATGAAAATTGAAAACCTAATGTGCAAACTTGATCAAATGGGGCAATAATTTGATCCAAATACTCAATTAAAAATGACTGTAAGATGGCCCATAAGCTCAACTTTTAATTTTCTGAGTTCTGAAACAATGATATAAAGGGACATGGGTCCTTTGGTTCTTGCTTGTGTGAAAAATTGTTTTGTGTTTCAGCTCAATCATGAGATTCCCATTTTCATATTTAGGGTAGTAGTGGTGTCCTACATGTTTTCAACTTTTTAAGCTAAAGCCAATTATATCATTTATTGACCCTCCCCTACACACACACACACACACACACTCTCTCTCTCCCTCCCCCCTCGTTTTACAATTTACATAACACTTATTTTTTAACAGAAGATTGTACTGCAACTGAACATAACTTTCAGGCCAATTCAAAGAAGTTTGTTGAATTACAGGCAAAGTTTTTGTCAGTATAGTTTCAATTTTCATTTTTTTTTTAAATCGCAAGTTACGTCTAAGAATGAAAATTTCACGATCCCAATACAACATTTATTGGCCCCAGTTCTTCATTTTGCGCATTTATCACTGCACTTTATGATGTGGGGCTGCAACTCCTACTTGATGCAACTTGCGCAGCAAGTACAAATATTGAAAATGAAAATGAAATTTTTTTGGCTAATACAAGCAAGTAGCCAAGTGCTGAGTGAATAATCAGGTTAATTATTGGGGAAATTTTTACATGTACCTTTACGGCTTTACCCCCAGTCACTCCAGAGACAATGAACATAAAACCTGGCCCACGATTACTTCGATTTTATTAGTATAATATTCTGGCCCAGGTTGTAGAACCTTGGGCCGGCCGAAGAAAAAAATAATATAAGTCTCTGCAGGGAATAGGCTTTAAGCCCGTTAAATTTTGTACTTCAAGTGGGTCGGCAGATTAAATTGGATGGGTTAGTTAGCCCATTATCCATGAATGTAAGCTCTATTCTCTTTTTTTTTTTGGAATGGTGATAAGCATGCAAAGGCAATACTAGTAACAAATTATTGAATAGAAAAAATAAAAATAAAAATAAAAAGAGGAAAGATAAGATTCAAAACTACAATTTATAGGTACATAATGTTACTTCATCATAAATTTTTTAATGTGTCAAATGATTTCTTCTCGTTTTACTGTAACGCGATAATTTACATAACAGTCAGGTGTACATTAAATTAATTGTGATACAAACTTTATATTATATTTTTGTAAGCGTATCAATTCTATGTTTGATAACTTGATAGGCAGTTATAAATATTTTATACGCAAACCAAACGTCATGCTAAGGACTGTAACACATTGATAGTGAGAAAGCCACTAAGGAGATAGCAATTTGTGTCGCTTTTGATAGTGAAAAATTTACTAATTTCCCAAATTAATAACGTGTTAACTTATCCGCTTTTAACTTTTTTTCTTTTCAATGTATGCAGTTCAATCGCTTTCAAACCTGGCTAATGCGCAAAGTGTAAGGATTTATGAACACATGTGCACTAGCTAGCTGTTGCGGCAAGATGCAACAGTCAAGAAAAGATTTCTTCTTGTCGCTAAACTTTACATTATAAAAATAAAAATTTGGTATTATTCATAATCTAAGAGAAATGAAAAATAGACATTGATTAAATTAACCATCAATGTCCAAAATGTTGCTATCAAAATCCTATGTACAGCTGTTTTTCATTTCTTGGTAAAATCTCGAATAACTCATTCGCATGCCTAATAGCGAAAAGTTTGAAAAGGAAAACGAGGTTTATGAGACTAATCCATATGTATTTGTTAAATTCGTTTTCAACTTGAGTACTAAAAGTACAAAAGCCATGTCCTTGACCGGGCACAGTTTTTATTAACCAAATTAAATTCTAAAACAATATTATAAATGTACTTTTGGCCGCAATGGCTGTCTTAATCAAATAGATTAGTGTTGATCAAATAAAATGATACTAAAGAAGAGATGGCTTTGACTTTGAGCCTAAAGGACAGAGTACCCAGTTGACCAACCATTCTTTTGTTGAGAGAAAGGTCTAGGGTTTATATATATATATATATATTATACAATGTTAATTGAACAAAATAACTATTACATCATATGATGTAATAATAAATCCGCACCTATGTATGCATTTAATTCATCTTGCATCTACCCGACTTATCAAAACGATTAAAAATCCTTTAATAAACGTTACAGCATTAAGATTTGTCTCTAATAATTTAAGTGTTTGGGCATTTTATTATATTAAGGTCATGAGTTAAAATTTGAACTCCACATACCATTGTCTTAATCTCTTCTTAGTTTATTTTCAGAAGAGTAATGATATGGTCAAAAGGCTTGAAAGTTGGAATACAAAGTTTGTTTTATAAATGATGTGTCACAAATCAATAATTGTCATGTGTTAGATAATACATAATTGACTTTTTATATTATCATTATTGATCTAATCCTGTAAACATATCATTGATCTTTTAAAATGAGATGTGATATGCATTTACTTTAAAAAACTAACATGTAAATAGTAATTATACAAAATTCAACTACAAATATCATAAATGCAATAATTAGTTGTATTACCTAGAAAGTATTCTAGAATTTCTATGAAACTAGATACATAAATGGGCATAAATTTATTATTAATGCTCAACATGTATGTGGGATATGATAAATCTATACATTCATATTTCTAACTTGAAATTGCAACCTATTTAGATTACGATGAATGTATAATTCATATGTTAGAACAATAAATCTCTAGTGAAAATCATCATCTATAATCTACGAACAATAAATCTTTGGTGAAAATCATCATTTATAATCGATGAACATTCATGTTATATTACTAATAATCAGTAATCAAATATGTAGAATCGTACATGAATCTATGATGCTTAATTATTCTTTAAAGTCGTGTTATTTATCTTACATATTAACACGTTATTCTAGAAAATTCTTTAACTTTCTTGCTGCACTCTCTCTGATGATAGAATGTCAGAAGAGAATATAATGTTACATATGGGGACCATAACCATTTATATAAATAATTTTCCTCTTATCATTAAGTATTCATATTTCAACCCATCATAAAAGGATGAGACTATTTAGACCTACCAAACTACTAATCAAATCAATTTCTTAAAAATAAAAATCATGACATAAATATCCTTAACTTAAATTATTATTATAACCAATTTAGCTAACACATTATAACTTTATTGTCTTTAATTTTTCTCTCTCTAAAGTTTTTATCTTTGCATTTATTTTTCATAATGGTGGATGTAGTTTCATGGCTAGCACCAACAAAACCACCAAGAAATCAATGATTTTCTCCGGCCAAAAGTGCTACGAACATATTATTCTTTTGCGTCCCAGATTCACTCTCGTTTCTCCTTTGCCTCACCATCAAGCCCAATGCCTTTGCTACCTTTGTTCCTGCCTTCATAATTATTATTATACATTTAAGAATTAGCAGGTGGGTATGTTAAAAGTGCAAATAATAAAAAGAAAGCTTGTATATATAATTTTGTACTTTTATACCGCTGCGATAAATTATGGAGAAGATAAGCAAAGGAATAATGAAAAAGCCTTTGATAAAAAACAGTATTCTTAAAAAAAAAAAAGAAAAAAGATGCCCTACAACAAGCCAAGAATAATGAAGATTTAGTTACACAACAAAAGCAAAATACTAAGTGGAAGTAGAGAGGCAGAAGTTGGAAAGAAGAAGGAAAAAAATAAATAAATCAAAGAGATTGAAATAAGGATATATTGGGTAAAAGATGGGCTTATTGAGAAAAAAATAAAATTTTAAATTTAGATGATGGCTTTATTTAGTAAATGAGTTTATTGCGTATTATGATGGGTTCAAATGGTCTTATCCATCATAGAAATAGAAATTATTCTTAAGTTTCTACACATTAAAGAGTTCAAATGGTCTTATCCATCATAGAAATAGAAATTATTCTTAAGTTTCTACACATTAAAGACCACACTCTATCAGATATATTAAATATCAAGTTACGTACTGAATATCTTAATAGATCACTTTTAATTAGACTTAATCTTATAAGACAATCCGCAATATATAATTATTCACATATAAATCCAATATTAGTTTAAGGATCTAACAATGTTGAATTAAGAATCTAACAGCATATTCCTAACTCCAAATTGTATCATCCTTAGAGTGTACTAAATTCTCATAAATAAAAAAAACATTGTTAAACTGTTCTTTTCGTTCCATGAGAACATGCATAGCAAATCCACTGTTAACCATTGAGTAAGATAATATAGAAATCATAATCAAATTGATGTTACATATGCGTCTCAATTAAGATGCTCATCATTCATGAAACCCTTAATGATGTGCTCTATCTTTTACAGAAAGTCTTTAGTCTCGGCCTGTCGAGTGCAATGCAGCCTTTCAATAAAATATTTGCCTAACTAATTAACTTGCACACGTTTACTTACTTAAAAGTCTAAATTATCATTATATAATATTTTTTACTTCAATGGTTTGGAAAATCTTTTAAAGAGTCACTAAATATTCTTAGGTTTTGACATTGATGGTGCAACTTATCTAGTTTTTGTTCTTTTTTTTTTTTTTTGCTTGATACATATTAAAGTCAAATTATATTTTTTTTTTTTGTGAAATAATTGTTTATACAAATTGTGGTGAAAAATTGTCATCACTCGATATTTACGTATCTACTAATACAACAAAATTCTATCTTCGTCATGTAGGGAGTTAGCAAAACTAATGGTACTTTACTCCTGTTTTTACAAATTTCTAACTGTGAACTACAAATACAGGTCACAAATTCAGTTTAATGGAATATGGTTCCCTCAAAATATAGTAAATGAAGATAAAAGTAAGGTTAAAAGATTTAAACGCGAGAATAATAACTACAAAACAAAGTGCACATATTCTTACGTACTGTCTAGCAGCATCTACAGCTCACATCACTCCTCCTTCGAACAAAGCCAAAAATGAACTAAAATCCATCAATTTTTCGATTAAATGTTTTAGACCCCTCAATTATTGCCATTGCCACAACTATGAATCTTCGTAAAAAAATAATATATGAAACAAAAGAATATAAAAGAGTGGATAAGGCGAGGCCAGCCAAGCATTTTAACTCGGCTTTGCTGTTTCCCTCTTAAAGGTTTGGTCCATGCATGCATGCCACCGGTTCCATGCAAGTTGCTGCTTTGATTTTTGCAAATTTGGAAAGGAAAAAAAAAAAGTTTTAGTGCAAATGGATAAATTGGAAAAGAAAATTCCCATTCTTATGTAACTTTGGATTGAGTGTACAAATTTTTTGATGGCATACAATCAAAGAAGACAAGTAGCCTGAAAAAAGAAGAAAGAAAAAGATTGAAAAGATCATGAATATTGTAAAAGCGCGATCCGTTTGTTTTGTTTTTCGATTTTCTTATTTCACAAAATCAACTTTCCACCACATCATCGAATTCAAAGGCTTAAAATCTAGAATTCGATAAGGAATTTAATATCGTGAAGATCATATTGAAAAGAATCAAATGATCGCGTCAGATCCTACTCACTGGTGATTGCTGACTTTGCTCATCATCTCATGTATGAGAAAATTAATTAAACCGATTATATTTATGTGTGTGTGTGTGTGTTTATAAAAGGTTAATGCAGTCTTTATATTATTATTTCTCTTGAAATAAACATGCAATTTCTTTTGGGTAATTTTAAAAATAACTAAATCCAAAAGTAAAAGAAGATCAAGAAGGCATGGAGGGATATATGTGTCAGCAAGGAATAATTTTAATATTTTATGAAACTGTCTGATGATTATGAGTCATTTTTTTATCTTCTTTTAATTTTATTAGTTTATTTTTTGCTTTTCCCGTTGTCATTATATGATCAAATGTGTGGCGCTGCATTCATCATTCTTTAGATTCATAGCAGTGAGTAGTGGTGACTAAATTCTTAACTTTTCTTTTTAATTTGTTAGGAGTTTCAGGCACACACTAAGTTTTGTTGGACTTTTGTTCTAATTTTTTATTACTTCATTGATTCCTTTGATCATTCTTTCTTAAGTTCACTAACATCCTTGGATCCAATACAGAAAAGGAACAGTTGTCTTGAAAATTAATGACATTGCAATTTTTTTTCTCTCTGTTTTTTTAACTTCAACTCTTCATAACTTGGTTTCTATCTTTGGATCATTGATTTCTCTCTCTATTTTTGAACTTTTAATTTAAAACAATGGTTAGGTATTTGTAAAAAGCACTTCAATAATTAAATTTGATGTTTGGACACCTAAATATGTATATAAATCTTTGATAACGTAGAGAATGAAGATGAACAGTGCCGGCTGGAACTATTTATAGCTGGTTATTTTAAACAATAAACAAAGGTTATTATTGTCTCAATTCTTCATGAATTGTGAAATATTTGAGGTGTTTGTAAGGTTTATTATTATATCCTTATAACATTTTATATCTTACTACATTTTTGTTAATACTCCTACTAAAAAATAATATCATACTAACGTCGCTAAAAAAAATGAATTTGTACTCAAATTTACTAAAATTGTAATATATTATAAAATTTGAATACAAACTATATTTTTAATCTTAAATAATTAATCTAATTAATTTTTTAACTGACTATAAATAATTTTTTATCCATTCAAAAATAACGAAATAAAACATTTTCATGTAATTAATCTCTTATTCATTAAAAGGAAAATTTTGTATTTTACAAGTCAGTCGGTAAAATATAATTTTTTTTAATACAGATATAGTAGTAAAGTACTACACACCTCAACACTTCTTGTATATTTTGCAATTCTTGAAATCATAAAATGATAAAAACCCATAAATAGATTTTTTCACTTAATTTTGATATGATTCGTCCTTTAGTTCTGATGGTCTGAATAAATTTGTGAGTTTAAATGAATCACGTGTACTCTTGGTGATGCATGTGATTTCCTATTGTTCCCTTCTTTTCTCTTGAGGCCACAAATATATATATTAAATCGGATCTGGTTATATACTTTTATAAGGAATAGTTTACCACTTTGCAGCTTGCTTAATGAACTTATGGTGCCGTTTATTACTAGGAAACCACTACTTAAAAGTTTTGTTTCAACAAACCTCCACTGTACTTGGGAATATTTGGTAAAACAAGAGAAGTGAAATCATACTTCCATTAGAAGTAAATTTTCCAAGAAAGTACCACCAAAATTTTACTATATAGTATTGTTCTTCTACCAGCCCTTTTTTTGAAGGCGCTGGTTGAAATTGAAGAGATTCTTTGGTTAAATTCAAACCATATTTTAAAGCTAAAGCTACATCATTCTTCCACTTTCTGATTTGAACAAAAGAAAAACTCACTGCATCACTTAATTAATTAACAAAAGGTCTCCTAAGTCAATGATATGATAAAATAATCTTCCTACTAATCAGATTTGAGGCACCAGCAAATTTAGTTAATTCAACAATCCATCAAGTCAGCTCAACATTTTTAACACAATGGGATACAGAGCATACCAAAAACTTTACAGTGGTCAGTTAGCTAGAAATCACCATCTCAGTTAGGAAAATTTCAAGCTTCTCAAAGAAAGTGCTCAAAATTCTGCTTCTGCTTTTTTTGGGGTCTAGAGAGAGTTTTTAAAAATTCTGTAACAGCTGGTGACGCTACTTCATGCACTCCTACAAATACTTTGTTTTTATTTTTAGCGGGCTAGCTGAATTAACTTTGCCTTTTTGTTCTGACAAGTGGGCTCAAACTCTTGAAACATTTGTGGGCTGCTTCTGCTGCTGCTTATAAAATTATATCAGCCATATTGTTTTGAAGGGAAATCAACTTACCAAAGAAACTCTTCGTCCTTTAGTCTTCGATATACAAAATGACAACACATGCATCAATAAAATATATAATATTCTTTTGAGTTTCATCTGACTTTTCTTCTTATAAATATAGGCCATTGAGGCATTGAGAATCACACCATTCATCTTCAAAATTCTCCCTCTCCTTCTTCTCTTTCTAAGTTACTTTTAAAAGAGAAGTAATTGTAAACAATCTCAAAACATTTAGCTTAGCTTTGGCCATGGAGATGGAATCAGCAACTCAACAAAAGGAATCTGGGATTTTTGCTTCTGCCTGGGGCTGGCTTCGGGTTTTTCCATGTAGCTTGAAAGCTAAAGTTACCAATATTACTAAGAGCATCAAAAAGCTAGGACAAGATGACCCAAGAAGAGTCACTCACTCTTTAAAAGTGGGACTTGCTCTCACATTGGTCTCTTTGTTGTACTATGCGAGGCCTCTTTACGATAGTTTTGGGGTTTCTGGCATGTGGGCTGTGCTAACAGTTGTAGTAGTCTTTGAGTTTACAGTAGGTAAGTCAGATTGCTAAGCTGCTTAAATTAAGCTCAAAAGTCAAAAGAGCTTATTATAATCAATCAAAAGATTCTCAATTGATTTTTCTTGCACCAGGGGCAACCCTGAGCAAAGGGCTCAACAGAGGATTTGCCACATTAATTGCTGGTGCCCTCGGTGTTGGAGCACAACACACAGCAATCCTTTGCGGAGATAAAGGCGAACCCATTGTCCTTGGAATCCTTGTCTTCATTCTAGGTATATTAAAAAAAAAAATTTCAATACTTGACATAATTTTCAAAATCAAAACGAGCATTCTAGTTATAATATTATATACATATATACTTTAGTACTAACGCAAAATTTGTTGTGTTTAAAATTATATATGCAGCTGCAGCGTCCACATTTACCCGATTTTTTCCACGTATGAAGGCAAGATATGACTATGGTATCTTGATATTCATATTAACATTCAGCATGGTAGCTGTTTCCGGGTACCGAGTTGATGAACTCTTGGTGTTGGCACATCAAAGGCTATCAACAATCTTAGTTGGAGGAGCAGCATGTACAGTTATATCCATTTTTGTATGCCCTGTTTGGGCTGGTGAAGATCTTCACAAGTTGATTGCTTCCAATTTAGAAAACCTTGCATGCTACCTTGAAGGTAGCGTACACATAATTTAATTTTACACAGACACACTCATATATCTTCAGAGAGATTCTAATAACAAAAATTAACAGGATTTGGAGATGAATATTTTCAAGTGAACAAAAGTGAAGAGGGTGGTGATGTGACCAAGAAAGACAAATCATTTCTTCAAAAGTACAAAAGTGTTCTTAATTCCAAGACCCAAGAGGATAATTTGGTAAGTATATGTACAGCTCTGCCTCCAGATCTTCACTACCTTAATGACATATATCTCCACTAATTTTGTTTTTTTTTCCCCTCATAATTTTTAGTAATAAACACGCCTAATTGCTATGTCATTGAAAATTTTGCAGGCAAATTTTGCAAGATGGGAACCTGGACATGGCAAATTCCGGCTTCGACATCCATGGCAGCAATACTTGAAGATTGGAGCTTTTGCTCGCCAATGTGCTTACCAAATTGAAGCTCTTAATGGCTGCATCGATTCCAGAATCCAAGTATTAATTCATGACTCTTCTCCCTAAATCAAATGATTAAAGGAAAATGCTACGGAATATGCAAAGAGAATCCAATTTTTATTCCCATGTATACAGTATAGATAAAGTAAATTTAATTTATGGGACAATCTTTGTCGCCATTAAGCATAATGCCCCAGCACTAGTAAGTTCCATTTTAGTAATAAAAATTAGTTTAGTTGGTTGGTTTTTGGGGATTCAGTGCTGAGCTCAACACTAGGTTCAAACTGATTTTTGATTCTTTTAAGGAAATTAACTTCGTCTACCGGCCAAAACTTGCAGAAAACTAATTAATATTAATAGCATTCATATATTATAATTTTTAAAATTATTTAATCAGCTCATTAATCAATTTTTTGTTACTATTGCAGGTACCCCAGGAAATCCAAAGCAAAATTCAAGAATCATGCGAAAATATAAGTTCAGAATCAAGCAAGGCACTGAAAGCATTAGCTTCATCAATCAAAAAAATGACTGATCCATCACCTGCTAATTCTCATGTAGAGGCCTCCAAAAAAGCAGTCAATGATTTAGAAATTGCTCTCAAAGAAGCCTCATTAAATACTTTAGACCTCCAAGCAGTAGTGCCTGCCGCTACAGTTGCTTCCACACTAATGGAGGTAGTGAAATGTATCGAAAAAATTTCTGGCTCCGTCACTGACTTATCAAACCTAGCACATTTCAAGGAAGTGGAACCTAATGTATCGCCTGAGGGGAAGGCGTCGCATTTGCTTCATCGTGGGAGTGTGAATCCGGTTTTGGATGGTTACAGTAACCATGTGGTTATCACAATCGATGAAGAAACTGTTGATTCACCGGAAACTGAGAAAAATCAAAACCTTAAGGCACCAAATCCTTGCAAAAGAGTGCCCGTGTAAATATTAACTAGTTGATAACATGTGACTTTAAAAAAAAAAAATGTTGTTACTCGACTTGTATACTTCATTGTCGAGTAATTAACTTTGAGTTTAATTTAAATTTTGCTTGAAGGAGAGATTGTAATTAAAAGGGGAGAAAATATTAGTAAAACCTCCCCAACAGATGCATTTTTCAATCTCTTAATCTTGTAAGAATTCTCCACTGCTAAAAGTTGCAGAAGAAAAAAAAAAGTGCTTTTTTCTTAAGTCATCATGTGGATGCTTTTTGCTTCTTTCATTTTTTATTTGTTTTGTTACATGTATTTGATTGTTATATTATGAATATAAATGTTCAAACAAGAGAACCCGCAAAGAAGTTGAAACAAAAATGAGTTTCTCAACATTATAATGCTTATGAAAAATAAAAATTAAAAATAACAAGAACCTGGATTCATATACAAAACAAGCAACAAATAAACTGGAGGTGCATGCATCTTTACCAACAGCATAAATATTTTATATTTACTTCTGTCTTCCTTTAGAATCTCCATCTTAAAATGAACTTAATAATTATACCCAAAGGAGAAGCCGAACCCCATACCAGAAACTCAATTTATTAGTATTTGATTGATTGAAAAGGATGAGGCTGGTAGGCAAAGATTAAGGCAATTATTATCAGTCCTTGTATTGGTTTGTCTCCGTCCATTTTTGTTTAATTTGATTCCTTTGAGAAGGGACCGAGGACAAAACTTAATATTTCATTTACGAAAACAAAGCCTTTTGAGCTTTGAAAAGAACCAATTTGAAGCTTGAAGAGTGCTAGTTTGTTCAAGTAGTAGGGAAATTATTGGCTATGAATATATAGCTGGCAATGAGCGAGACCTATTTGCTAGATAGTAGTGCTTCTCAGTGCTCAGTGGATTGCTCATATCCACTTACGGTATAAATGTAGTTCTATAACCGGCAATGAGTTCAAAAGAGTCTCAATATTCGCCCTCAGCAGCCTGCAGCAATTACAGCAGAAATGATAAAAAGAAACAAAAAAGAAAGTATTTTATAGCTGAAATAGTACTGGTTGAGTTGTTTTCCACTTGTAAATTTCATGCAACTTGATTTTGTTTATCACTTCACTGACTTCGCTCCCGATACAAGGGGGTATCATGATCTTAATTCATATTTCACTTCAACAGAATGCCTTCTTTTTTTGAAATTAGTTCTGAAACGTCATACATTTCACTTTTGATTTTAATTAGTTCTATTATGACACAATTTTGATATTAAAACTCATAACACGTCAAATATCTACCGTCACACTTGAACATCTTATAGCACATCTTAAAAGTTACATGCATAAAAATGATGATTAATCAAAATTTGAATGGCAAGTTGTAACATTTTGTACAGGAGTGGGTCGGAATGACCATATTCGATTTCCTTTCATTTACACTCAGATTATCATTACTCAACACAAAAGAGTTTATGCTTTGAAAAAAGAATTGATATTTGAAGTTTGGTCAAAATCAGCATGCACATGCAGCAGAAATGATATAGCTCCACGTCCACTGAAAGTGCTGCACTCATTACTTGATTCATAAAAATATTCCTTTAAACGAGATTAATTTATAGTACAAAATAATCAAACCCTCTTATCCATCAATTAATTTTTCTCTTCCATTATTACTTCCCTCCAAAGTAAAAGCATGTCCGCCAAACACTTAAAAAAGTTATAAAAGCACTTCACACAGAATCACTTGGAATATAATGCATACCCGCATTATTAAAAATAATGAAGCTCGTGAGTTTATAAGCAGATCCAATAAGCTGTCAACTTCGGTCAGTGGCTGCAATCCCACAGCTTGATTAAAAGCCACATTAGAAAGCTGAAAATTCTACTGCCTCTGGACGTTTATTGCAATATAAATTCAAAAGGAAGAATCAAAGAAATGGGGATCACAATCACCCAATGTAAATGCCACTTTCTTCTTTTGTTTGATTATATATGTAATTAAACTTTATGGGTGGCTGCAATCCCAACAGCTCAAGCCACTATACAAAGCTGAACATTCTTACTGTCTACTAATTTAAAAAGGGTTTACCTGAATAGTGTGGAATCAAAGATCTTTGAAGAAATTTGGCTCGGTTCATGAACGAATTTATGAATTTGTAAGCTCATTAGTGAAAAATTAACTTTATGTGAAATTGATAGTAGCTTTCGGTTCTTCTTAATTTATGGCAATACATATAATTATTTTTAGATAAATAATGGTAAGACACTAACTCTTTATACCCGTGTGATATCATTATACTATTATATTAAAATGTCAGTTAGATTAATTAGTAAAACGTTTTGAAATAACACCGAAGATAGGATTCAAATTTCACTTACATGAGCTCGCATGATTTACTTTTTATTTTTTGAATGGTCACGATCATCGTATATTTCGCAATTTAAAATTTTATAAGAAATCCTTTAAGTGCAAATATTTATACTGCACCCCATATTTCAATCAAAATTATCTTAGAAATCTATGTTCTAACATCTGCGGGGAAGTCTACCCATAGTTTATATTTTATGAAGAAAAAAGGTGTTGGTTGAAGCTTGATCAACCAGCACCTTCAACATTAATTAGTGGTCGTAATAAATTTTTAAAAATAGACACCATTAGATTTGTTGTTGACCACCATAGAATGACTGCCAAGAAACGAACAGTGATCCACCAGAAAAAATTAAAATTTTCAGTTAGACCACTTGCTTTAAAATAGAATTATAAAGAGAAAGTCACAAACAAAGAGAATTCCCCCCCCCCCCCCCCCCCCCAAAAACAAAAAAAAAAAAGAAACAAGCAAGCGCCAGGTACTGTAAACCGACTAGATTCATGACAAATTCCAGCTTGGCTGGTTGGTACGTACTCGGAACAAATTAATTAAGAAGCATGCATGTATGGGCTTGACTAATATTCACCAAACATTCCCCATTCTAGAACTTTTCACATAATTAATTAATAAATTTTTATGTTTTAATGACTCTCACTCTCTCTTGTTTCCATTTTTCATGTTAATTTGTTTTGAACTAAAGCCTCTTGTATTCTTCGAAGAGTCACAGTTACTGTCCTACAAAATGGGGATCACATGCTGCAATATTAATCGCTAAATCTTCTGTGAAAATCAAATAAGAGTTAGGTCACACGTGAGCCGCACGTACGAAAAAGAAGATTGACAGCAACATGTTTTTCGTCTTCGCGCATGAATTGTTCTTGATTTTTTTTTTAATTTTTTTATGTTAACAATAATTTAACAAATACTAAAATCATCAAGCTTTGTATATTCTCTCTGTCAGCTTTATTATCCTTCTCCGAAGTTTAAGTTTGTGTCAGGCCAATTCAAGCTCTCCTGTCTTCAAACTCTCAATTAACCTTTTGCTTTTATTGCTAAAAACAAATCTATATATATTGTTTCTATATGAACAATTCGCTTTTACTTGTCAATTCAATTGAGGACATAAACAAAGTCCTTTTTTTTTTTGATGAATTTTGTAAAATTTTGGAAAATTTACTCTTCGACATGTTTCCAAAAGGATTTTGGGTGTAAACATTGCGCTCATTTGCGTTTGATGTGAGAGCTGGAATTTTCTCGTGCTCAAGACTCCGAGATTCATACTCCAAAAGAAAAACTTTTTAAGGGCTAAGAGAAGCTTTAGATTGAAGAGCACTAAACAAAATCATCCAACAAATGAAACCACGAGCACGAAAGATAGAAAAGGGATGACAAGAGTATTCCAGTTTGAGCTAAATTAACATTCATTAATTATCAGAAATTGCTTACAAAAAATATGGTTTATTTTCACAAGAGACTACTATTCGTGCATCTATAAACATGTGGAAACAAAATTTCTATTTGCTTTCTAGATATGTGGTTCATAATGAATACACTGTTAATACAAGTAGATTACATCTCCAGACTAGCACGCCTAAATTGTCCCCTAGGTAGTGCAACATAATTTATACAGAGTGGTTTTCTTTTAGAAAGCAGTAACCGATTTACCAGCCATAGATAGGATTTTCCACCTGGGGTGGCAAGAGATGTAGGTCTCTACAATGCTGCTTGTCATAGTCTCGTGTACCAGGTATCGCACCAGTGCATAATCGAAGGAACTCATTCCCCGTGAAACAGTAGTGAGCAAACGCCAACCCTCCATCAACTACCTCAGATAGGTTAGGCACTGAAAATGACTTTCTTATGATCTTTCCATCATTTCTGCTTGATTTTGCATCATCTTTGTTGTTATTCAGGATTCTGTTGAGCTCAGAGTATTCGATAAATCTCTGGGTGGCAGCTTCCCATGATAGATTGTATCTCTGCTCCGGAGTTAGAGGCTGAGGATCATTCGCCAATGCTTCTTTCACTCTGGCAACAAAGTCTTCGGACGTCTTGTAAGTCAAACAGTTGGGAAATGACCTAAAGAACTCATTTGATGGGTTGTCGGCACAAATAACAAATTTTCCCATGGCAAGTGCTTCTGCAGTAGCTGTGCAGAGTACATCACTTATACTAGGATTTATGAAGACTTTGTACCTGCAAGCAAAGCAAAGAAAAAAAATTGTATAAAAAGGATGATGCGAGAACAATTTCACGAATGAAAACCCAAGAAGACATGCATATCTATCACCTATGTATAGCTAGATGCTATATATGCATACAAGAAGTACAGTTTTATAAACAAGGAGTTCAAAACTAAAATAGCCATTGATACAGAAAACATATTCATTTTGCTAGCAAAACAGAGAAGCTCATCCTGATGAGAAATTAACCTCGAGCAGGTTCACAAATTTAGATGTATTTTATAATTATTTAACAAAACAGGTTGCAGTAGGATGCTTACCCATGAAGAGAATCATCTGCATGGTCTCTTCCTTTCTGAAAGTTGAGATTCAAATCCAGTCTTTTAGCAGCACTCTGTACTTCATAAGCATCCTCTCCATTTCCAAAAACATCCAACTTGAAACCATCAAGATCATTCTTGTGCTTTGCCAGCAAATCTATCAACTCCCTGTAACCCTTTGCCCAAACCATCTTCCCCAGAAAATAGGCTCCTTTCGAGAAGGCTTGCTGCCCTTGTTCCCTATCTGTAGCAACCTTTTCACCAATTTGCAAAAACTTTGGATTTACACCATGGACATTGCAAATCACAGATTTTGGTAAATCCTGAGTGGCAGCTGAAAGACGAAGAACCTGAATGGGGAAAATAAAATTTAAGACGGCAGAGCACTTTAACATACTTGAAAAATTTTATTAGATCACAGTTTCCACAATCAATAAATTGAGTTGCAAGACAACATCCAGGAAATTTTAACATACCTTGTGACAGTATGCTCTAGTGACCAAATTGTTAATGTGTTTCACAAAGAAAGCTTGCAGAGCCCCATTCTTTTCCCTCTTGATATACTCCAAGTAATTTGTGTGGACAACACCAACAACATGGTTGAATTTATCAGTCCAGCGCTTACCATGATGGTACCAATTCAGGTGCTCTGGTTCTTCTAGGATTGCAATATCAGCATCTTTTGACGGAATAAACTGAGAAGTATCTCCAGCAGGTATTATACTACGTCTTTCTTTTGAGAACTAAGAAACAACAAGAAACAAATAATCAGGCATTTTGTTCTCAGTACGACAAAGAAAGTTGATGCATAATTTAATTCATCCAAAAGCTACCTTTCCAGGATAAAAGGAGATTTTAAAATCTGCCTTAAAGCCAACCCTTTCCTCGAGCCAATTACGCATGTAGTTTTCCTGCTCTTCTGGCGAACAAAAAGTGACATTAGGATAAACTAATTCTTGGTCCGACTTACAAAGCCAGGGAACCAAAAGTGTAACATTTTGTTGTTCGGTCTTTGCTAAATAAGCTGCTCGAAAAAGTGGATTCACAGCAGTTCCAGTCATCCATGGAAGACTAGCAGTTGTGACAATGGCAACATTTCTTTTTTTGTCAGACAGGTCATCCTTTCCAAAGTCTGTCCAAAAGCCACCTTCATAATGATGTCCTGTACTTTGTAGGACACTGGCTATCCTTAAATCTAGTTCATCATTTATGTTATCATTCTCAAGAACAGAGCATTCTCCTCCAGCTATTGAGCGCAAGAGAAGTTGTTCTTTGCGTTTGCTGCACAAGCTCTCCACTATCTTGTCACATAGATCTGAAATAGTATACAGAACACTTAAATTTAATAGCAGCATAAAGTGTCAAACCTATCATAGTGATAAATTAATCAACAAAATAAGGAAAACAAATCCAATATTCATTGGCTAATGGACGTCAAAAGTGAAAAAAATTGTAATGGTGCTCTTTATAATAGTTATCTCCAACCTAATTTGCCCAATAAATTATAAATAACTCTCCTTTTTTTTCCTTGGAGTATTACATTCAATCAGAAATTTGACGAACCCTACCTAGGTAGCTTTGGTATTTTGCATTCTGGTTGACTAGGCCCAAAATGGATCGGTTCTGGTTCCATATTATTGGAAGAATCCTTCCCCACATTTCACAAAAGGGAGGTTGAATCCCTACCTACGTGTGTGGAAAGGCAAGTAATTTATCACCCGACTAAATGGTCCTTACCTAGAATATGCAAGCTAATGATTGATATGTTCTCCCAAAAAAATCAGATATACAAAGGTAGATTCTTATGAAAAATAATAATAATAAAATAAATAAACAAAGATAGAGGAGGAACAAGAGTAAAATAGCCAAATCATCAGAAAACATTTCCATTTCATCTAGTACTTACATTTCACCCAAATTTTTCAAGAAAAACGATGGCACTTAATCTGGCTGTCATATCCTTTAAATCTTCTCAGCTAACAAGTATTAGCCAAGTTAAAGATGGAACTTCTCATTTCAGGTCTAAACCTTGCCAACTGGCTAAGTCATTATTATTATTATTATTTTCTTTTTCGAACTTCAACTATTCAAGTTATGGGTTGTCTACGCAAAAAAGCCACAATATTTTTTAGCTCAGCAGCCAAATTATTAGTCCACCAGAAGTTCAAGATAAAGTACTGACAAAAATAAGAACATGAAATTTCATTCTAGTAGAATAGATAAGCTACTTGTCTTGCATTTGAATTTAAAAAAAAAAAATTACAGAAATAGTATCAATTACTTGCCTCGTTTAACACCAAGATGATCCAAAAATGGTCCAGATTGCCGAACCAAATGTGCCAAAAGTTCTGTGGGATCCAGTGGTGGTACATCCTACATTAGGTAAAAGGAAAAAAAGAAAAAAATCAGAAAAAAAAATCTTATAAATCCCAAAAAAATAGTACGTTATTAAACTTGTTTGTTTTCTTTCAGAGGCCAGTGCTTTGTTTAATGTCTTACCTTTCATGCATCCCAACTGCAAAAGAAGTTGCTTGTTTTGGTGAACTTAGTATTCAGGCCTTGTTAAGATAAGTAATCCTAATATGTAGAAAGCAATGGCCAAGACCTAACAGTTCCATATGACTATGAGTCTGGGATTCTGTCTAGAGGCTTACAGCTCACAAATGAACTCGGAAAAATCCAGGCTCCACAGAAGCCAAAACAAAAAAAGAAAAGAAAGACAAAGGCTAGCCCCAATATCACTGGCCTACCAAGTGTAATCCTCATCTCAGGTATGAACACAACAATCACCAAAAGAAATTAACAAGTCATATTTAAAAACAATATTAGTGTTGGTATCTAATATTAGTAAATTAATGCACTGCATTGATTCTTTTTTTTATATACTTCACTTATACAATACCGATCCAGCTAGAATAATGTAGAAACAGCTTTCATGCTAACACCTTACAAAAATCTTAAAATTACATGGAGTTACAAAGTCACGCAAGCCATCAATCAAATAATACAATTGACACAATGATGTGCTCAATATAAAGGACCAAAAAACATTTGTAAAGGTCCTTTATAATGCAAAGATGTGATGGCATAAAATTTTGAAATGAAATGAGCATGCACACATATGAAGTCAATAGAATTCTTATAGGTTAGACACCAACCTTCGACTCCTCAGGCTCTTTACAAATTGCTTTCTGCACAAACAAACATAAAAATATACAATTAGAAAATGTATCAACCTTACATTCAACGAATTATTCAGTATTACAAGACACCAGAAAGCATAAATGATGTAAAACAATTGAAAAATCTGGCTAACATTCATTATTAAAGTTAATTGCAAATATCCCAGAGCAGGCTTACTAACAAGGCAACCTCATTTTCCCACTTTCTGTCTCTTTATTATGTTGGTATCTCATGGGTAGGGAATGAAAAGGCATGCCATTATTTATTGGAGGAAAAACACAAATAGACAGACAGAAGCAACACTTTTACAGCTTCAAATTCAGTTGAGCGTGCATGTCTTATGAAACAATGCATAGACCTCAACGCAGTTCTTAAAGTATAAATGCCAATATACAACTTCATGCACACTTTTCTTTTTTTAATTTTTGGTCTGTTGGTCCGGAATTGATATAAGGATTTTGTTATACTTGCCATGAAAAGAAACAAGAGTAATGATGTAATGCTGCATTGGAACTCAGGAAACAATCAAGAGTGATGTAAGCCACAAATTTCAGCTGAAAATCTTCATGTTAGCGATCACAGACTGACTCCTAGTTTCTTGAATTTCTTCCTCTAAATTACCAGCTAACCTTGACATAAAAGAGATATATTCAAAATGTAACCTTTGACTTCTTAAGGGACTGATTCGTTTGGGCCAACCATAGGTCTCCATTGCTTATTCCTGTGCTCAATATCATAGTTATGTCTTTTATTCACTACTACGTCATCTCTACCACTAGTTAATCAAGCCAATCCTTCACAACAGCCATCGCCAGATTATTTTAATTGACTTTCCCTTAACAATTCTCTAATTCATCCACCCAACTCTATTTCTACAGTCAACATCTCTTAATTTTTTTCATCATGCTCACAGAAGAACCAACCAGTGCAACCACAATGACCACTTTAGGTTTCTTCTTAACCATCAATATCACCCAAGGAATTTTATAGCTATTGTGCTTCTGCTTAATTTTGAAAGCACAACACTTTAGTGTTCAGCTAATTACACCAATTTCCTTGAGAGTCGGGAGCTAATGTATACTAATCATCCACCCACTTATACTTGACAGATACTGGTTCCATTCCATACTCTATTTTACTCTATATTAAGCCTAAACCCATTAAAATCCTTAATCACCGGAAAATATGATATACAAACAACACATAATTAAAAAAAATTAAAAAAAGAATAATGAAAAAGGAAAAAAGAAAACATACCCAGCTGGATTTAACTTTCTCAACAAAGTCACTACTCTTAAACCCACCAAAAATTTCCTCAACTGATAACTCCCTTTTCCTCTCAAACTCCCTCAGTCTCATCTTCAACGTCCGTATTGGCTCCCATTCCCCAACCTCTCTCTCTCCCAAGAGCTCTCTAAAACCAACTCTTCCTCTTTTACCCCTATCAAATTCGATAATTCCACCACCATCCCTCTCCGCATCCACATCCAAATCCGACACTATCGCGTTCCTTATCGCCGACAAATCTATCCTTATCCTCGCCCGCGGGCCCCATTTCTCTAGCACCCGCTTACTGATCTCCGGCGCCGAGTAAACTCGCCGGAATTCCGAGATTTTCGGCTGCAGTTTCTTCACGAAGTCGATTTCCGCCGGCGCCGACGACCTATTCGCCGGATTAAGGAAATTCTCGAGCTCTCGGTCGAACGACGTCGCCAAATTCTTAAACGAATTGGCTCGGTTCTTCATCAGCTGGATATCGGCGTCAGCCGAGTCGCGCACTTCTCGCCAGCTCTTCGATATGAACGAAAACGCCTTAGACGACGAAGTCGCTTGCGTTTCATCATTCATGGCTCGGGCTTTTTCAATTATTTTTCTTCGAATTTTTCTTTTGAATAAATTTCAGGCTGTCTGAGGGGAAAAGTTTCAGTGGAGAAGACGAAAAGTGGAGGAAGAGAGGGGAATTGAGTATATTTTATTGGTCGCATAATTTTTTCTGGAAGTTGGGAGTACACGTTGGATGCCACGTATGAATTGGGGTCCGTTAAGATATAGTGACGTAGACACGTCACGTGATGCGGTTCCGTGGCGGAAGGGGATTGGACGGAGGTGATTCCCGTGGGAATATCTTCCGAAGCTGCGAATATGCTAGAGCGTACCAAGGGAGTCGTCGACTCGTCGTTTTGTTTTCGTGGGGGGAGGTACTCTGAATCGAGGTTGATTTGATCGAATGACACGTGTCGCATAACAGTGGCCAGTGGTCTTTAAAATTCCAATATTCATCACCTATGTATGTAATTGACTAAGAATAAATGAAAACGAGCATATGATTAATGCATCAATTCTGACTTATTGTTTGACCAAGAAAACATCGTCCAATATTGACTGTTCATGTGATGAAATTCCTTCTATATTTGTTCGAAAAAACTTTTTTTCCCTAATAATAATGAGGTTAAAAAATTATAACATATACATAATTTTATAACTTATTCGCCATTATTGATTTATAAGAAAATAAATTGTACGATAAAGTTATATTATCGTGTCCAATCCTTTTAACAAAGTAATAACAATTTTTTTAAAAAATTGATTGGTCTTGAGTATACGTTGATAAGCTGACATCGGGCTATTGGCGTTTTATCTGCATCTTCTGACAATACTAATAAGAAAATAACATAAGTGAAAATAATAATTATATTTATCCTTTGTAGCTTGTGATTTGTCTTTTAAGACTGCGAAATTGTGCTTTCATGGCGGATGTTGAAAAATTAAATTAATAAAAAAAAAGAAAGAATAACAAATTGAATTGTTCTTCTAAGCCAAGAAAAATTTTGAAGAATTATGTAATTCATAATTGTAATTAACACATAAGACAAATCTTGTTAGACAGAGCAAATGCAAATGTGCAATATGGAAGGCAAGCGGCCGCAGAAATCCCACTGCTATCGGCCATCATTGAATAAGCGAATGGATTTGGTATTCCCACTGGCTTTTGTGGGCTTTTGAAAATGTGAACCCACCAATATTTGTCTCTTTTGCCATTCACCCTCCATGTCCTAGTCCTGTTTTTTGGTTCGATTCACACGTTGCAATTCATCACTACATAAATTTTTTACTTTTTCAAAAGTAAATTTCTTGTTGATTAGTTGTCGCCTCGTTAACTAGCTTGTTCTTTTGAATCATTCCAAAATATGTAGATAATTTGACACACAAAGCGTGGTATTTTAACGTTTTGTAGTATTTTAATAATTGTGTTCTTACCGTAAATGTCCCATCATTTTTGTATCGCATTTGCATCGTTCGTTAAGAATATAATTTATAAATGATAATAGCCGTTGATAACTTTATATATATTTTAATATCATTATCAATAATTAATTAAAAAAAGTTACTTAGGTTTATAAATAGAATAGGCCACCTCACTCAGTAAATTAGTTTTTATGTTGAATACCTATAAATTTTAAGTTAATTCTCTCCAACAAGTGACACTAGAATCAGACACTACTAATAACAAGTGAAATTAAAACCATACCTTACTAGTCGAAAAATGGTGGTATAACAACTAAGGTGTGTCAGATGAAATGACTAAAGTTCGGCAATAGTTTCATTTGAAGAGGGAATTATTGAATTGTATCTACATTTATTAATGAAAGTGAAGTTATTTAAGTTTATAAGTAAGATAAGTCACTCAATTTACCTAATAATTGTATGCCAAACACCCTTCTCAACACGAATATAATTTTTAATAAAATTTTATTCTTGAGATAGTCTTATTAGTGTATGAACAGTTTATTCAATAATAGGCTAACATATTCCATGAAGTACTTTCTAAAATGCCTTTCAAAAACGTTATTCATGTACAAGTCCATCTTGAGAGGCATAACATTCAAACCATTTTTCTGTAGGCAAAGTAAAAAGGGAACAATGAGCCCACGGTCCCCTTTTTTTATACATTCTTTTTTCAAACAAGAGAAAAAATTTCACCTCATAAAATGGTCAAAACCGTCTAATAAATTCCGCCGGGCCTTATAATTAAAAATAGTGGACTTCCACATATTCAAAGCCTGCAATAAAATGTTAAGCCCAATCCCAAAGCTGAGTATTGGAGATTTAACAGCATTTTCAATTACTAAAATGAGTCGGCTGAATCTTCTTCTTGATTTTTGAAATTTAAAGCTTATTACGAAGATTGAAGGCCATGGAGTGATTGCTTTACTTTGAGTGGATGGATAACTTTTAAGTTTAATACTCATTAAATTATACACTAGGCCGTTAATCGCATGGTATAGTAATATGTGGAAAATCAACCTAAGTTAAAAATTTAATAAAAATCAATTACATCATAAAAAGTAGTGCAACACATCTTAAATTTTTTATTTTAAGAAATTATTTCAAATGATGTGGTATTTGTCAATCAGTTAGTGAAATAATACAATTAATTCACTTTAAATTTATAAAAAATTACCAACTACTTAATGAATGATGCTTCATTTAAAATGAAATTTGAGATAAAAAAATTTAAAATGCCGGTCATTACTCAATCAGAAAAATCTAACGTAATTTCAAAATGAATTCATAACTTCACTCAATGTATGACAAATTATATACATAATGTTACAAAAATTTTAGAATTCTTTAATGCACCACCAAGTCATCAAATTAATTATTTGAACATTGTAACCCTTTTATTCAAGACTTATTTGTTTCTAAATTTTAATACAACAATCAAATATAGATGATTCTAAGAGTGATGACAGAGCTACAATCTTGGTTAAAAGAAAAGACCTGTTTGAATCTATTCATTGATCAATTCATTTTCACTATTTTTATAAAAATTTATTTTGTATAAATTGATACATTATAAATTTATTGGTCTAATAAAAAGATAAAATAATAAAAACACACTATGTAGACTGAGATATATTTAATCCAATCAATTAAATTATTTTACATTATATTGTACAACAATTTATTACCCTAATCCCATTGATCAAATTCTATCCTTGCCGCATAGTTATATGGTGTTGCTGAATATTTGCTCGCTTAATAAAATTAATTTTAGTATTTTTCTTTTTAATTCATAATAAATTATATATTTTCTTTATTAATTACTAATTAGAAGAAAATTCTGTTATATAATGTCTTTATGGCAAAGTGTCAGTGTTGCTTAGCTATAATTAAATATAAAATATCGAATCTCTTTTGAAACATTATCCAGTTAAGTTAATAACTCAAGTCAATTCTTTCAAAAAAATAAAAATAATAATAACACAAGTCGATTACAATTAGTCAATTACGCCAAAAAAATTGGACCCCGCAACTCGAAAGCCCACACCGCCCGCTGCCACGCGTGCACAACCATGGCACCTGTCTCTTTGTTTGCTTAAGGACGAAGGTGAGTGACGGAGGACATAACCGTCAATTTACGAAACGACAAGCACCTTTTTCGGCAACTTGCAAAACTCGCACACGGCAAGCGGAAAGTTTGGTTCTGGATTTCAACTTTCGAACACAGGAATCAAAATTCAAAATCAATCAAACCAAATACAAAAACAAAAAATAGATTATCTTCGTTAGAAAGAGAGAGAGATATGGGGTTGCTCTCCAACAGGTGATTCTATTGGTTTTATTTTTTAAAAAAATTTTGTAGTAAAAGATTTTGTTATCATCGTACCAATTTTGATATGGTTGTATTGTTGATTGTTGAATTTATCGAAATGCAGAATTGATAAAGAGAGCCTGAAACCAGGGGATCATATCTATTCTTGGAGAGCTTATGTTTATGCTCATCACGGTTTTTTTTTTTCTGTTTAATTATAATTCAATTGGCATTATGAACTGTGATAAATCTGTGGTTAAATTAATATCTTTTGTGCAATTTAGTGGTAGTTAATTAATTTTTTGATAGAGAGAAGCGTAGAAATTGTTTGAGAAACCCAGGTAGTGTGTTTGATAGTTGAAGTTTGAGTTACATTGTCAAAAGGGGTTTCATTTCTCTTGTTTGTGTAATTTTGAGAGCTGCAAGCAGTCAAAATTTTGTTCTTCGGAGATTTATTTGATTATCTGTTTGGGATCTAGAAATACACGTTGTTGGTTTCTATATAATTGAATATGGAGCCCCATTACACATCAGATGGTTTGCTGAGTTAAGAAGTTTCTTCCAAGTAAAAGTTTTCATTTTTATAACACTGATAGTTTAAGTAAGAATAATGCTACAAATCCCAAAATTTATTCCAAAAGATTCATCGCAATGAGGTGTCAATGGTATAGTACATAGTAAAATGGTGCAATTAATAAATTAAATTAGAAATTGAGAAAGTCCATCGATTGTTAGATATGACACCTCATTTGGGATGTGTAGCATTATTGCTTTATCAATTACCAGAGGTATATTGAAGATGTTTAGAGTAAAGTGGCGATTTTTTTTTTTTTTCCTTTTCCTTTTGTTTTCTGTTTCATTTGTAATCATCTGTGTACACCATCTAGTTCCCAGTCCTCAGTTTCATGAAAATAATCAGTTTTATGCTTTGACAATAACAGGCATCTATATTGGGGATGATAAAGTCATTCATTTTACTAGACGTGGCCAAGAAGTTGGAACAGGGACAGTAATTGATGTCCTGTTGGTAAGCTCAGGAACAACTCGACTTCCAACGCCCTGCCCCACCTGCGCATCCAATGAAGTGGGTCATGGAGTAGTCCTCTCTTGCCTAAACTGCTTTCTTTCTAGTGGGAACTTGTACCGTTTTGAATATGGTGTCAGCCCTGCTCTCTTTCTTGGGAAAGCTCGTGGTGGAACTTGCACTCTTGCAGTCGCGGATCCAGATGATGTAGTCATCCATCGAGCAAAGTATCTGCTTGAAAATGGTTTTGGATGCTATAATGTCTTTAAGAACAATTGTGAGGATTTTGCAATCTACTGCAAAACTGGACTCCTTGTTGTGGATCAAGGAACAGTGGGACAGAGTGGCCAAGCAGTGTCTATTATAGGCGGACCACTTGCGGCTGTCTTATCAACTCCATTGCGTCTTGTGACCACCAATGTCTATGGGATGGCTGCAACAGCGGTCACTGTCTATTGCGCTAGCCGATATGCAGCTGACATTGGCATGAGAAGGGATGTTGTGAAAATCTCTGCTGAGGATTTAACAAGGAGGCTGGCGACAGGGTTGCTGCAGGTACTTGAACCCCAAATTTCAGCTACACCTGTTCAATAGTATTTCCAGTCTTATTTTATGCTTCTTTGTTGCTTTTGATGTCGTGAGTAATTTATTTTGGAGACGAATTCTATAATGACTGCTGTGACTCTAAGATGTGATGCACTGCAACATATGTTGAACCTGATGTGTGTACGCAGGTCTGCTGTTTTACTCCTCAGGCTTGATTACTATCTATTGATTAAAGTGTTAAACAAACTTGTGACAACTCCATTACTCTGTTGCATTGACTATTGTTTGTAGCTCTTACAGCCACCTATTGAAAATTGGGATACCTTCCTTCAATAGCAATGCCTTTTATTTGGATAAAGTCTCTTAAGAAGTTCTGATTATCAACCTGAGCCTTAACAAGCATTTCTATAGGTTATTTAGAGCATACAAGTTTTGTTTCAATTATCGGGGGTAATTTCCCTATTTGAGTACTTTTAGCATATCATTTCTCATTTAGAAGCTACCTTCAGTACTTTAGGCTTGCTCTGCAACTATAACGGAGGTCAAGAATCTCTTTTGCAGGACAGGAGTATTTATATGTTGAAAACTTGAAATGTGCTATTTAAATTGGAAACCAGCTTTCAGTATGATGAATGCTTAATTTGATATAATCTAGGAAGTACTATAGTTTCAATTAAATTTGCCTGTGGATGCGGACAACATTTCAATTAGTATAATTGTTACTTGCTTGGACGATCATGAAATCACTAACTATTTTCTCAAATCAAACTCTGTTCCTTGTGTTTTCCAAGTCTTGGCTTCTTTGCTCATTCTAGTAAGCTGTAAGCCTCTGGGATTCACTTCTTAAAATCATCCCTAAGACCAAGGAGTGGAGAATCATACTCGCATCAATTTTATATTATTTCATTCATCATTTCGCGTAAGCATTAGTAACTGGAGACCTAAAATTTCTCAAAACGACTTCTATTTCTTTACACTTGGATTCAGATCGACGTGTGACACTTTTAAAATTTGTAATTAAAGAATTGTTTTTTATCAATAATTTCCAGTTATATAACAAATTAACAATAATAATAAAATCAAAGGACTAGAATATTCGTCGAGCAAGGTGGGCGAAAATGAGGACATGGTGGAGCATGTGGCAACAATGGCAACCGTTGAAGATTAGTCAACAGCGTGTAAGTGATGCCAGAGCTGGGAGTTGAGAGAACTCATATGTTATCTAAAATGTTTATCAATATTTTGGTTTTGGACTTATAATTCGAAATTTTAGTTATTTGATCAATGTTGAGAGAGTAGAATCGAAACTAAAATATACCTAAAAAAAAATTAAAATCATATGTTATCTCCGATATCTCTTTATACGGACTCATACGTTATTTGTTTGATATTTTATTTTATTTTCAGAATATAAAATAATAATTATTATATATTTTTTAAATAATAAAATGTACAAGAAATATATCTTATTATTAATTTTTTTATTCACATTGAAATTTATATTTCTTATTTTTAGAATTTAAGTTTTTTATTGTAATTGTAATTTATATAATTTATAATCAATATAAATAAAAATAAAGATAATATTGTAAAATTATAATTATTGATCGTGAAAATAGTAAGGGAATAAATTATGATATTAAAATATGACCAGCAACCATAATTATAATACACTTTTAGAATATAATTATTGGTCATTTATGATTTTTTGTTAAGAATCTCACAGTATTGTAACATGTGTCACAGTCGATTGCCCATTTGACATAATTTTTAATAGTTTTAAAAAAATAAAATATGTATTTAACATGTTTTTACTCCTAGTTTCTATAGTAGTTGTAGTATTACAAATCTAAACACGAATAATTTTTTTTTTAAATCTAGCTAAATGATCTATAATATCTCACAAATGTATAGAAAAGGGAAAAAATTCAATATAATATGATTAATTAAATAATAAAAGTATCATAAATGGATTCACTTATCAAAATTAAAAACTTAATGCTAATAAATAAGTGATATAAATTAGTCATTAAATAATTATGTTAAATTTAACCACTCAACCTTTGGATGTGTGGTTAGAACCTTGCCCTCACAAGTAGCAGGATTTATTTCTTTCATTAATTATGGTATATAATTAAGTGAAGACAATCTTTTCCTTATTGAAATGTGAATAAAGTAACACCTCTCGAATATTAGAAAAGATAAAATCTAAATAGTACTATACTTAAAATCTAAATAGTATTATGTGTGTAAATATCGTCTCATGTAATTAAAAAAATTAAATTTGACTAAATTAAAATTTTTTCCCCTTATTTTTTTGGTCTTCGCATGTCACTGTCAAAAATTACCACCTTGCACCACCACCTCTTCAGCTACGGTGAAGACCCTACAGGCATTGGAATGTTTGATTAATTCGGTCGATGATGGTCAGCTGTTGCCCATTCTGAAGATGAAGGAGCTTAGCTAGTTGTAGCTTTGATCAAATTTGCTTGCTTGGACATTCCTGAAAATTATATATCTTTTCACTTAGATCTTAAATGTAGGTACTCGCGAGCAAGCCCCAAATCTACTACTTCAAGCGGCCTAAATTAGTAGATTATCTATTCTCATCCACTAGCTGAACCAAGTTCTCAAACAAGAAGCCTGCGACGAACCCATAATTTACCGCCAAAAAACAACAAACAAAACGTTCCACTTTTTATAACAAAATTGAAACACCCATCGTCAGGATTCAGGTGTCTGTTACAACGAAACCTGGCTACTCACTATGCTCAAGACAGCATAAAATAATGGGCTCTTAAGAAAATAGTTGCACGTGAGAAGCCGGTTTATACACGTACAACTCAAGAAGTTAGGACTTAAAACATATAATACTCCGCAACAAGCATGTAAAATGATATCAGTAATCCTCTCAAACAAGTAGAACGGCATTTATACAACCATCATTCTCTGGATTATTTGTCACTTGTGCATATTTTCCTGCATCCATACATGAAAACAAATAAGAAAATGCTTAAAACAAAGTAAAGGAATTTAAGGAAACAACGGGTTAATAGTTAATGCAACACAAAAACCAAGAGCTTACCCCACACAACTTTTCCAGCTGGTGTTACCAGACCCAATTCACTGACATTCACCTAATATTCAAAGAAGGATTTGTGAGTGATACAGACTACAATAATAAACAGACATCACAAATTAATAACATCTCAGGGCAATGATATTCTACCTCAATGATCGTCCCCTTAGTAATAACACCAAGAGAGGTATACATCGGACCATTAGGATTCTTTTTCACTCCAATGATCTCAAGATTGAAGGTGCACTTAAGTTCAGGGTGAGTTACATGAGCTTTGGTAAAACGCAAACCCGAAGGACGAATGAACCTCTCATACTTGGGAGGTTTTCTTGTGAAACCAGGTCCAACAAATGTGGCCTTTGTGACCATCCTCTTCCATTGCTTGGCTGCAAAAGTTAAAAAACGAGCAGGGATCATTAGGAGTCAAGGAGATAATATCTTGTTAGTGCTCTTCCATGACAAAGAATTCACCACAATTCCCACACACATCTGAGTGGCAAACAGAAGCTTCACAGACTATTATAAATACTGATCACTTCAGTACCAAATACCTTTGACCACTTCATATCAAAATTAAAACACCCAAACCCACTTTCTAAAAGAAATCACATTAACCTCATATTAACAAAGTTCAAAGCCGTGTTCTATCAAAAGTTAAGCCAACACTTGCTATACACAGAATTTGCATAGTAATAAGCTGGTTAGAATACTTACTTCTTCGTTTACCAGATCTGATGACTTTAAACATTTCATCTTCCGCTACTGGCCTAACCTGGAGAGGTAAAACTTAAAATTGATGCATCACAAAAAATCCCAAAAGAAGCATACAATAGAATCCCTAAAGGAAGAAACTGAATTTCAAACTTACCTTGGGAAGGGGTACCTCCCACTTTCCAGCTTTCTCTTTTCTTTTTTGCTTTATAGTGTTGCTAAGCACCTACAAACAACAAAATGTCAAATTTCCCAACAACAGGGTACATATAGTATGTGGACTATCTTATACCAAAAAGCATCAACAACTTGCCTTCGCTCTTGTTGTGTTTTCACGATCAAGCAAATAAGCAGGAACAGCACCCTCTTGAACTTCATCATCCACCTTTCTACGACTTGATGACTCTTCATGCATAGCCAAACTGTTGCCAAGGTGCAAAAAAAATGAAAAGATAAACAAAATAGATAACTCCATAAATCAGTCACTATAGCATCCACAACTGCCCAGGATAACACAACATATGCAGATGCAATCACGCAAACAACAATAATTGAGCACAGCCATTTAAATCTACAATCTCATATGATAACAATCATGCACGCCAACAAATGGAGAATTGGAACATTTGCAAATAAAATGAAAATTCACTTAAACTTCCATAAAACTTAGAATACTAAACACGACACCGTCAGAACTCTATGGAAATGGCTACATAGGAGACTCCTCCACCATTTTAAATAAAAATCCCAAGGATAGAAATAGGATAAACACACCAAAACAAAGCATATATGTACTCTATGGAAAACCTCCGTAAAACCCAGCTAATGGGATAAAGCCTAATATATGAAGTATTACACATGTAAGTCTTTAGAAGATTTACTAATCTTTAATAAAAACATTATCATCTGATAATTCAGAGTGCATTATTTAAAAGATCAGATGATCATGACTTATAAAATCTTATATGAAGCTCTCCCATAAAACTTAGAATACTAAACACGACACCGTCAGAACTCTATGGAAATGGCTACATAGGAGACTCCTCCACCATTTTAAATAAAAATCCCAAGGATAGAAATAGGATAAACACACCAAAACAAAGCATATATGTACTCTATGGAAAACCTCTGTAAAACCCAGCTAATGGGATAAAGCCTAATATATGAAGTATTACACATGTAAGTCTTTAGAAGATTTACTAATCTTTAATAAAAACATTATCATCTGATAATTCAGAGTGCATTATTTAAAAGATCAGATGATCATGACTTATAAAATCTTATATGAAGCTCTCCCAAATGATTCATCTATCAATAAACTAATACACTAAGCCACCTCATTAACAGAGAGAACACTACTAACGTTTATAACAAGGAAAACTTGATTGAACCTGCTAATGATACATACTCAATTACTGTTTCTGAATATACCCCTACATTTAAGGAGTAATATAGACAGAATCTAATCCCCAAAGCAACAACATTAGAGACACAAGAATTCAGAAATACTAATTACAGAAATTTGAAAAATATTTAGTTAAAAAAAAAACTCACGTTTTCTTCATGAGAGCCTTCTCAGCATAGCGTTTTTTAGCAAACATCTTGCCCTTAATACCCAAAGCCTGTAATCACAACTCAAAAAAAAAAAAAAAAAATTCAGCTCACAAATAAATTCTTCATAAAATAAACAGAAAAAATAGTTTTTGGAAGAATGAAAAAACCTTTTGGGCAATTTCGGAGCGCTTATGGACTTCACGCGCCTCCTTCTTGCGCTTGCGCTCGAAGTGATCGAGACGGTAGCCATTTCGCTTCCTGTGAAGCTCTATGTAATCTCCTTGCGGCTGTTTTAATGCACGACACAAAATAAAAAGCAACCGAAATAAGGATTTCTTCTGGTTCCAATTAAACTTAAATACAGAGATGAAAGGAGAAAGATTAAAAAACGAACCATTTCGTAAGCGCTTTGAAGTCCAAAATTCAAAGAGAGAGGGTTAATAGAAACCCTAGGGTTTTATTCTATTTGATTGATAAAGCGGGTCGGTTATGTACCTCTCTCTCTTTTGGGCGGGTTATTTGGGTTATGTCAAACCGAATGCTTTCGGGCTGGCTAGTTCCTATTTGGGCCATATTTGAAACTCGCTCTGAGATGGGCTACTTGGGCTTGGTAGTCCCAAACTTGTTTGCCAATGGTATGTCCCGGTTTTCAAGAATAACTAGGCGATATTTGATTATCAAATTATAGAAATACACGAGTCTAACTCATACTCACAAATTGTCTCAGGGGTCAAGTTTATATTATATTATTAATCGACATGAGACACTTCTATTTAACAGAAATAACCCACGTTTCATCAAATTTTATGACTAAGACAATCATTTTGTTATCATCAAATAAATCATACTTGTACAATCATTTTGTACAAAAAATTTAAAAATTAGATAAAGACGATGATATCTAACATTAAACGTCAAAGTGTTCATATAGAATTTTAAATAAGTAACACAAACGTTGGATAGATAACAAATGACATTATATCGATGGGAATTTAAGGCTTGGTGTTCCATTAAAAAAAAAGATTTTGACTGAAATTTAGTCTATTTCCATGTAAATTTTACGTTTTAACCGTCTTAAATATAAAATTTTTATGTTGCCATGTGCCCATCCAAGTTCTCCAATCTCCATTATGGCCCCTCCCGAACCAAAACTTTGTTCAGCCACTACACAATTGATTATACGTTGACAATGAATATCTATGTTATGAAAAGGTGTGGGCATAGAAATGGAAGATTCATTTGTTTGATCAACTAAAAAAGAAAATTTTTTTTACTATAATAACATTTTAAAAGCGCCATTCTATGGCTCGTCCTCGAGGATAAAATTGAAAATAAGTGCAAAATGAAGGGTGTTTTAAGCACCGACCCAATTCATGTGACCGTAAAGTTGATGAGCGTAACAAACTTGATCTTCGTGGTATGACGGTCATATTAAATCACTTTCTTTAATGTTAGCGACAAAATCTTCTTAGGATTTAAAGGTTAAACAAAGAGATGTTTTATAAAATAGAATAAAGAAAGTGGGAGGGGTGGCCTGTATACTTTTTTGACCCTTCGGACTCAAGTTCCTTCGGTCACTACGAAACAAAAAGCTAACTAAATGATATGCGACCCCAGTTTTGTCTCCTCTTCTGTGGCCAGTTTAAAAAAGAAAAAGAAAAAGAAAAAGTCACCTTTGCACCGCCACCCCCTCACCAAATTATAGGAGTCTGCATCACCCTTCAATATTAAAATCTCATCAATTTTATTAAGATAAGGATTTTACTTCACTTTTCTAATTTTCTTCCACGAGGGAAGGGATTCAATTCCTCCAATGGTTTTTTTTTTTTTGGGTAATGTGGGGGTAGATATCCTAAAATATTAGAATATATATATCGCGCAAAATTTTTGTGACGGCCAGCTATTATAGGGAGGAGCAGAGTTAAAAATTGAGAATGTGGGGGGGTCGAAATATTAAATGATTAAAGATAGGGATGCCGGATTAAAATAAAAGCCTGAAATTCAAGAGGTAAGATACCATAATTTTAAGGATGATGGGATCAGTCTAAGATACTTCATCTATCTTATGGGTTAATATTACTAAACAGAGAGATTAATAATCTTTGTGACCTTTGTCTTCGATTATATGTTCAATGTGTTTGATTTTGAGTGTAATATAAATTGCATTTGGGATTGAGATTGATCAATTATAGTTTAAAAGTTACAACACTAAAGTGTTTAATAAATAATAATTGTTGTAACTTGAAAGTTATGTTAATATAATTTTTTCACTTGTATAATGAAAAAATTATTATATTTTTAATAATTTTATCAAAATTATTATTTAAAAATTATATTTGTTATATATTATTAACTTTTATTTCATAATTATAGTTTTTTTTACAACAACTATAATTTAAAAACTGCAGCACCTCAATACCAAACATACTGGTAATACATTGTGTACAAATCCAACTTATTTTGTAAGACATATTCTTTTATGCTTGAAATATTATAAATTATAATGACGCTAATATTTTTTAAAGTAAAAATTCACAACTTATAAAAAAACTGGTGGTATACTTACAAAATTATATTATTAAAACTCGTTGAAAAAAAAAAATTTATGATCTTGGCGACAAAATCTTGCACCCACAAGTAAAACGTTTGTGTCGTAGCTTGTCCCAGCAGAAAAATAGGAAAATAGAGAGAAACGATGTGCAAATGTCCCATTTTGTCGGTGTGCTATAATGGAAGGCTTGTGGATTAATCCAATAGGGTTTGGGTCCAATTGATGAAATTTCATACAATTATTTAAGAATCACAGGGAGAGGTATTTGAGGGCTTTTATGGTTGTAGAGACACATATGCAATTTTTTTTTTCTTTTTTTTTATTGGAAGTATTATGAAGGCAATAATGGGATAAAAACCAAACCTTTCAAAACTTTTAATTTTACGAAAAATGATAAAAAAGAATGGTTTTTTCCCCCTTACTGATACAAAATCTGATTACAAGTGTTAAAGTTACCAATAAAAATAAACAAAAAATATAATATAAAACAATAAAATTATAAAATCTGAGCCTATGCAGATTTTGTGACCGTTCTTATGTTCTCTCCTTCTATATTTTTTTTGTAAATAAAGCTTGAAACATGCTCATACAAAAATAAATAAAATATTATTTCAAAATGGACTTAATTATCAAACAGAGCAGTTTTTTTTTTAATTGGCTTGAAATGGTTCGATAATACCTAAAAATGTATTAAAAGGAAAAAAAATCTTTTGACTCTTTAACGTACAAATTAATTTATGTTCCAATCCGAAGGTTGATTTTGATCGATTCTCTCGGGAAACTGAAGCCAAACACGCACATCCAGAGGTGGTTGATGGGACCTTTTGATTTTGACATCCCTTCAAATTCAGTCCATTGAATCCCATTGATTGAGTAAGTAATTCATTTTTCTATTGCAAATACAAATACAATGAATTCTGTGCATTTAGTTGGTCCAAATTTTCTACACCGACAAAGAAATTAAAAGCTTTATTGATTTGATGTGATGATATAGATTGTTTTAATTAGGATGGTTTCAATAGTTAATTAATAAATTAATCATTTCATGACTTTCACTACTTTAACAAAAAAAAAAACGTGCCTTCAAAATCTGTACCTTTGTAAATAATGGTCACCATATTTTTACTCTATTTTTATGTTATAAAGTTTGTTTGTCACAAAAATAAAAGTAAAAAAATATTTTAGAGTTTTTTTTTTTAATTTTAAATTGTTATAAAATAATTTTTTTAAAGGGATACTTCTATTCATTTGATTCTGCTTCGAAGCATGTCAAAACATTTCCTATCACATTTGTCGCCATATTCTTCCTTCTCTCTGTTTTTTTCCCCTAAAGAAACTCTTCAACAATTTTTTAATGTATATTTATTTATTCTTTAGATTTAATGATTTTTTTGATCGTATAAAAATGACTTTATGAATCTAGCAGGCCTAGATTGCTATATTAAAGAAGAAGAAAAGAAAATGAGATTTTAGATTCAATGGCATTAAATACTGAAAACATTGGGTGACAAGAAGTCAACTTTGGAGCAACTTAGTTTGGTACGCTAATACTGCCCCCCATTTCCCCATAGTTAGTTGTAGGGATCATTTTTTAAAATTGAAAACGCAACATAATCAATTTTGACACGTTATAGATGAATTCACTCAGGTCCTTTTTGAAGTTCACTCAGATCCTTAATGTTCTACTTAATTACATTTAAGTTTAAAATTTTATAAAAAAACAAATAATTCCATTTGCATTGAGGGGATAGAAAATTTTTATTTTTATTTTTTTAAAAACATTTAGATTGGGATGATAAAGTTTTTATTTTTTTTATAGTAATTATAATTCCATTGATAGAAAGTTTTTATTTTTTTATAAACAAATTAAATCGCGATGGTAAAATTTTTATTTTTATTTTATAGTAATATAAAGGTTTCAATTAAAAACTCTCTTTTTAGGTGCGGACTTCATATAATATTTAGGCTTTTATTTTCTTCATACTCTAGAATTAGTATTACTATTTTTGAATAATGATATAGTCACACATTTTTTTATAAATTTATCTTATATAAATTAATGTGACATAATAAAATTAATTAAATTAAATATCTTTTGATTCATATAATTTTTTATTTTATATTTTTTAATTAATAAATTAATACATATATTACCACTTAATATTTTATGAAAATAGGCTCGTGAGCGGCCCAACAGAAATTATCACATTTTTATTTTTTGTTTAATAAATTTTATAAATCAAATCAAATCTTCATGAGACCGAAATTTTAAAAAGTTGGATCTCAGTGATTTGGCTTTACGTCTCAGGTCCACGTGTCCTCTCGTTTTCTCGGACTTATCCAGATTATTTTCCGCCCCCGCAAATTACTGAACATGGTCAAATACGTAATTTGGAAATAGGAGCACGTCAATACTGGGGAGGGGTCGTGTGCAAGACGCCGAGTCGTGCTTTCCAGTTTTCCATCCGAAATTTTCGCCAACTACGTACGCACATGGCACGTTCCATCCCGTCCTGTCGTTTATTCACAAAATTGCCATACGTGGTCAATTTAATTTGATATATTTTGTCCATTGATGGAATACCAAAACTTCAAAACGATTGATCGAAAAAAAAAAGAAATTACAAAAACATCAATTTTACTATTTGAGCGTGTAACTATAAAATAATGTATATTATACTTATAATAATCAGAAAATAAATTCTAACTAAAAGTAGTTTAATTTTTTATTAAGGAGGTTGTTTCGTACTCACATGCCATTTAATTAATGATTATAAAAAAACCTAATTCTCGTTATAATTTTTTAATCATATTTATCTCATATTCCAGTTCATATACTAATCGGTTTGAGATTTTCACGGACTTGTCAAAACCATCGGACCAGGTGATGGTTGTCATAAAATTATTAATTAACAATTAAAAATAAATAATCATTTTTCTCATATTAGTTATAAAAAATTTGATTTGTTTCTACTTTCTTGGTGTATTATTTTTTACGATATTCTCTTCTCCCACTTGTTACGTGTAATTAATATTGTATTGTTTACTAGTAGCTTCCATCATTCAAAGTTAAGAAGCAGCCATGTATTCATATCTCAGTCCTCAGCAAATATTATATTGTTCATTTATAATAGAATAGCGATCCAATAACCCAACCCCCCAGCCAAAAAAAAAAAAAAAAAATTCCCAACCAAGATAATAAATATCAAATAAGAATTCTAAGGTGGTACAAAAAGACAATAATGCCCTTTTTAGTTATCGATGAGTGTGAGATAGATGCAGAATCTACCCAATGATAGAGGTGAGAAATTGTGGTGTATATTAGATATGGACATATAGTTAATCCAGTTAGCAACAACTCACCAATTATCATTTTTCATTTTAGAAGTTTATTTCGTTGTCTGAAATTCTCATAATTTTGATCTGTCTTTTTGAATATTTCTCATCGAAAGATCCGAACTTTACTGGTCCTTAAACTTGGTACTCAATCCAGCTTACTTGTTTTTTTTTTTCCTTTTCAAAATTTTCTCCTCTTTTGGTGATACTGGAGAAGAAAGAGTCCTCCTTTATCGTGTTTTTATGTTTAGCTTCTCCGATCATAAACTACGTTTATAGTGCTATTATGATCAGTTCTTTTCTTTCTCTGCATGCAAATTCTTGATGTGGGTATTTGATCAAGCAGCCATTGATGGTTAAAATGAGCTCCTTTAGTGGGGGTTTTTGAATTTTTTATTTTTTATTTTTCTTCTTCAAATGGTTCTTTATGAAGCATGCTGCAAAAGCGAAAGATCTAGTGCAATGAGAACTCACCTTGTTTCAGCAATTGTGCTCGCTTTCGTGACACTGGTTTTGAGTGCAACAGACCCCGGTGACATTGATATTCTCAATCAGTTTAGAAAGAATTTGGAGAACCCAGAGCTGTTGCAATGGCCTAAAAGTGGAGACCCTTGTGGCCCTCCTAGTTGGAAGCATGTGTTTTGTTCAAATTCAAGGGTTACTCAGATTCAGGTTTCTAGTGTCGGGCTGAAAGGTACTTTACCTCAGAACTTGAACCAGCTCTCCAAGCTTGAAAACATTGGCTTGCAAAAGAACCAATTTAGGGGAGAGGTGCCTTCTTTTAGTGGGTTGTCAAATTTGAAGTATGCATATTTGGATTTCAATAATTTTGATACCATACCTGCTGATTTCTTTGACGGTCTTGAGAATTTGCAAGTCTTGGCATTGGATTCTAACAATTTCAATGCTAGTAAAGGGTGGTCATTTCCGAAGGGTTTGCAAAGTTCAGCACAACTCACCAATCTCTCTTGCATGAGTTGTAATTTGGCTGGTCCGTTGCCTGATTTTCTTGGGAACTTTGCTTCTCTACAGAACTTGAAACTTTCGGGGAATAACTTGACTGGTCCAATTCCTGAAAGTTTTAAGGACTTGAATTTGGTAAATCTTTGGTTGAATGATCAGAAGGGTGGTGGATTTACTGGTACTATTGATGTTCTGGGAAATATGGATCAACTTCGGACTCTATGGCTTCATGGGAACCACTTCTCAGGGACAATTCCAGAGAGTTTTGGTAAATTAACTTCCTTGAAAGATCTCAATCTCAACAGTAACCAATTTGTTGGCTTAATTCCTCCAAGCTTAGCATCTTTGTCGCTAGACCATTTAGATTTGAACAATAACATGTTCATGGGCCCTGTCCCAAAGTTTAAGGCATATAAATATAGTTATAGTTCAAATGCTTTCTGTCAACCAACTGAAGGGGTACCATGTGCCCCAGAAGTTATGGCACTTATTGATTTCCTTGGTGGGTTGAATTATCCTCCTAGGCTTGTTACTTCATGGTCTGGCAATGATCCGTGTAAGTCTTGGTTGGGATTAAGTTGTGGTACCAATCCAAAGCTTACTGTTCTTAATTTGCCTAATTTTAATCTTAGTGGCACCCTGAGTCCTTCAGTTGGAAATTTGGATTCCCTTACGCAGATTAAGCTTCAATCTAATAATATATCAGGGCAGATTCCGACAAACTGGACTAATTTGAAATCTTTGACTTTGTTGGATCTCAGTCAGAACAACCTTTCTGCTCCACTGCCTAAATTCAGTGGTGCTGTGAAACTTTCCTTAGATGGGAACCCTTTGTTGAATGGTAAATCTCCTGGTTCTGGATCTTCATCAGGGAACCCACCTAGTCCAACCAAAGGCTCAAGTTCTAGTTCTAGTTCTAGTTCCAGCCCTGGTGATTCTACTGCTGAAACAACCAAACCCAAAAGTTCCAAAAGAACCATATTAGTTGCAATAATAGCCCCAGTTGCAAGTGTTGGAGTCATTCTTCTTGTTGCCATACCTATATCTATCTGTTATTACAGGAAGAGAAAGGAAGCCTCCCAGGCTTCAGGTTCCCTTGTAATTCACCCAAGAGACCCATCTGATCCGGATAATATGGTTAAGATTGTTGTAGCCAATAACAGCAATGGAAGCACTTCAGTAGCAACTGAGAGTGGTACGGGCAGCAGATACAGTAGTGGAAATGGGGCATCTCATGTCATTGAAGCTGGAAATCTGGTCATATCAGTGCAAGTTCTTCGAAATGTGACAAAGAATTTTGCCTCAGAGAATGAGCTTGGCCGTGGAGGTTTTGGTGTAGTTTATAAAGGAGAATTGGATGATGGAACTAAAATAGCCGTGAAAAGGATGGAAGCTGGTGTTATTAGCAAGAAAGCCGTGGATGAATTCCATTCTGAAATTGCTGTTCTTTCAAAGGTCCGACATCGTCATTTGGTGTCTCTATTGGGTTATTCTGTTGAAGGCTATGAGAGACTTCTTGTTTATGAGTATATGCCTCAGGGGGCTCTAAGTAAGCATATCTTCCATTGGAAGAACTTAAATCTGGAGCCTCTCTCTTGGAAGAGGAGGCTAAATATTGCCTTGGATGTTGCCAGAGGGATGGAGTATCTCCATAGTCTTGCTCACCAGAGTTTCATACATAGAGATCTTAAATCTTCAAATATCTTACTTGGCGATGATTTCAGAGCGAAAGTTTCTGACTTCGGATTGGTGAAACTTGCTCCCGATAGTGAGAGATCTGTGGTCACCAGACTTGCTGGGACGTTCGGCTACTTGGCACCGGAATATGCTGGTAAGCACTCTTAACTCTTCTCCAATACATTAAATTTATATGGATATCTTGATTAAGAACCGTAACTAATAGTGTTATTTTTGAAAAAAATTGAGCTTTGGGATAAAATAAATAAATAAATTCTGATGGCCAAAGGATTACATAATCTCAGCTGAGCCTCCTTGAGCTATAAGGTTTACTTGTATTGAGTTCGCGCCAAATTAGACGGACTATTGGTCGAATCTACCACTCATACTTTTAAGAGATAATTATGACAGTATCTGTCATTTGCTTAGATTAAATGATTCAGAATATTGAATGAATTGCATATCTGGAAAAAAACTTAACAGCCTCGTCTAAGAAATCACCAAGTTTATTTGCGAAAATCTTAGACAATTAGAAATGTTTGGATGTTCTATATCTTGTTTCTGTAGTTGGAAGGAATACCATTCATTATACATCTGAATTCCTTATCTTCCTCTATGTAGAGGCCCTTATGATAGCAACCCTTACGATACTAAACTGTGACTTTCATGTTCTAATTGTTTCAGTGACAGGAAAGATCACAACGAAAGTTGATGTTTTTAGTTTTGGAGTTGTATTGATGGAGCTATTGACTGGATTGATGGCTTTAGATGAGAGCAGGCCTGAGGAAAGGCAGTACTTGGCTGCATGGTTTTGGAACATAAAGTCAGACAAGGAGAAGCTGAGGGCTGCCATAGACCCGATCCTAGAAGTGAATGATGAAACATTTGAGACTTTCTGGACCATTGCTGAACTGGCTGGACACTGCACATCTAGAGAACCATCTCAACGGCCAGATATGGGTCATGCGGTGAATGTACTGGCACCACTTGTTGAAAAATGGAAACCATTGGATGACGACCCAGAGGAATACAGCGGAATTGATTACAGTCTCCCTCTAAACCAAATGGTGAAAGACTGGCAGGAAGCAGAAGGTAAAGACTTAAGTTATGTATCTCTAGAGGACAGCAAAAGCAGTATACCAGCAAGACCAACGGGTTTCGCTGAGTCTTTCACTTCTGCTGATGGTCGGTAAACGAGGTAATATTGGCTTCCTTTCAGTCGTCCTTGGTAGATGTAGATAGCTTGCTCTAATTCTCCTGTTTGAGAATTCAATGTCAATATGTTTTACTACCGTTGTAGGTAAGGTGATAAAGATGGAGACTCGATGCTTAAGAGGTCTCGTGTGTAGGCTTTGAGTATCCAGTTGTGATGTTTTATGAGAATGGTGATATAGGCCCACAAATGAGAACTGGTTATTAATTATAAATTAGTTCCTCCTGTCTGTCTCCTGTCTCTAAAATTTTACAATGTTAATATTCCTATATCTTTTGTG
Source organism: Citrus glauca (assembly GCA_029633175.1). Taxonomy (NCBI): domain Eukaryota; kingdom Viridiplantae; phylum Streptophyta; class Magnoliopsida; order Sapindales; family Rutaceae; genus Citrus; species Citrus glauca. The sequence goes on along the minus strand of JAQOOD010000006.1, from coordinate 26,783,695 downwards.
GTGTTAGAATTATCTTTCCATGGAAGCTAGTCCTACTTTACTGGTTGATGAGGAAGTTTAGGTTATTATTTGATAGCAGATAAGCCAGTAAGAAACATATACCAAGCTAGCAAATAGCAACCCCAGGAATATGAAAATGTTCCCATTAGTGCAAAAGAATTCCTCCTGCCCTTCAATTCAATTTGTGCCTCCTCGAGGGCAGCAGTGCAAAAATTTGAGCAAACAGGAAAAGGATTTCACATCCTTGTTATGTTAAAATTCTTGGTTGTCTTTTTTTTTTTTTTAAATCATATCTCTATCATGATCTGGTTTCGGCATTTGATTCTCTTCTTGCATCAAATCTCATTTCTCCTGTTTTTTGGTCTCATGGGAAGGAAAGCCGTGGTGTGACTTTTCTGTTTCCAATTATATCTCTTCAGCATTTTCAGAGCCGTGCTGATGACGTGTGAGTTTGACCATTTGATAAGAGAAGATCAAAACTGGACCAACCCACTGAAATGATACAATGGGACCAAATTAGAATTTCTTTCAGGTTTGTTTTCTAAAGAGCTTCTTGATAATCCTTCATAAGGAAATAATGCGACACCATAAGCTAATGCTAGCCGCTTGGTTTCTACACCATGATTCATGACTAAACTCTAGTAATCCACATCTGTTGGAGCAAATGAATTTAGTTTTTTTTTTTTAATATGGAGCCCACTCACATGCTAATGGGAAGGATCCACCAACAAGAAGCCAATTTAGTGGGCCCTCTCACATTCATTTTCAATGGCTGCATCGGCACCAACATTGGCTCTTTTTTAATGTCACCACGGCACCCGCATAAACAATGAGAAAGTTGCACAAAGCCTAAAAAGAAGGAACCAAATTGGGGTGGGTCATTGTCTTTCGGTGGTCGTTTTCAGACACCAGTTCGTTTTAAAGAGTGAGAATTATTTCTTCGGCCGACGCATGGTTCATCGATATTTATAAAGGATGTTGCTTTTATGGAGCCACTGAAATGCCCACCAGATGGCAAGCAATTTGAGGATTAGATTTAACCGACTGGGCATGCAATTATAGTGCTTCGATAAAAAACATGATGAAAACTGGAAAAATTTCTGCGTTTCTTAAAATTTACTGACGCAAGGATTGTGATGTCGACGACTTTCATACGGATATATCCATACACGTGGAAACTTACCCTAAAGATTCTTCTCCTTTTTTTCATGATGGGTGCCTGGATGGCTGAAGAAAATTTTTCGAAGCAGTGCTATTATGGGAAAGTTTTGGGTGGTGCCAACGCGGCAACACCATCATATCCGATTACACATCACCATAAATACATAAAAATTTATGATTTGTTTATGATGATTCTGAATTTAATGCAAAAAGCGAGGGCAATGAAATGCAATCTAATGGTTGTGTGATGACATGGTGTTATTAATAGATAATTTATATGATAACAATGAAACAACAGTTCCCTGAATACCACTTTGATTGGAGGCTTTTGGTGCAGTAGCCAGAGGTAATGACCATTTCTAAGTGAAAGATTAAAATTGGATCTTTACAAAAGATCAAATCGTTATAACTTTTAAATTTTAATCCACAATTTCTGTGCGAGGGGACACTAAGTTACTAACTGTTAATTAAATTATTGTTTTTTTCCCCTTAGATGATAGCTATTATATAAAGTAGCAATTGAGGTGCCAATTGCGTAGTTGATAACTTGACCAATCATTTTAGCTGCCGCTGGGCTTCTAAAATTAAAGCTGATGCACAATATTTACAAACAGGTACCAAGGGACAAAAAGTGATTATTAATAACATTAACAAACTCTGCCAGCTGCTGCGTAACAGTGAAAAAAGCCAGAAAAAAGAAAAATGAAGAACAAAAAAAAAAAAGGAGTTGGGGGTTTTTGGAATGGCTACTTCTGATCTCTCTGTTACCTTAAAGACACCAACCAATAGTCATCACCGTGCATCCTCTGAAAAGCAACCAATGTGATAGGCACTGACGACATCCGAACTCTGTTCATTCGTTGAGGAAATGAGCTGGGCTGATGAAGTTACTGTAGGGAAAAAGTGCCGGTAAGGGCGGCTAACAGGAGGTAACAATAAAGCCAACCGTTTATCCATTGCCAGTAGCCGCCCACACTTACTGTACCAACAGAACTTTAATCAATTTTTATCCAGGAGTAACCAGAGAAATTCATTAGATACAAAGGGGGAGAGTTGCACCTGCAGACTTTAGAAAATAGAGTTTGATAGCTGCATATCCAGTGCTACAAAAATAAAAGCAGGTGTAAGACTTGAAAAAATGTGGACTCATCAATGGGACTCAAATGGTCGGTTAAATTAGCAAAAGAAATCCGTGTTTAGTTTACTTCATACCAGAAGACAATAAAGAGATGTTTCACCCCTGATCCCAAGAAAAAATTGTAGCGCTGTACCAGCATGCTCCTGTAACCAGGAAAGAAATAAAAGTATAGAAAGAAAATTTCAAGTTGGATAGGTTATTTATATATGTGAATAACTGAAATCAACATAAAACTGTGGCAAGGCTGTTACCGTGATATGTCTAAATACGTGGTAAACAGAAGAACCTCTTGCATGTATGTAATTGCCTCCCTGTAGAAGATAGTACAATGTAAAATATAATGAAAGCCGGAAAAGATGCAAGTGCTTTAAATTTGTACAAAATCACCAACAACTGGTTCAATTTAATAATTACATGAACAAATTGAAGACACTCTGAAACTTGGTACTCACACTTCAAAGAATTACATCTTCAAAAGGGGACTAACTGATGTTAGCCATTTTGAATTTAACATGCGTTTTTACCATCTTTAAGTTCATAAGCACATAGATGATTTTATGTGGTTTGTGGATAAAACTTTCAGGGTATACGAAAATTGTCTCAAAAAGCAATTACAAAGAGATCCTACAAAACTCTCGTTAGTTTTGTGTGTGTTTTTGTCTGTGTTTCACACGTATAGACTATATGTATATAGAGTTGTGGACAAGTGCAGGTGTAATAATATAAATAATTGTATAGGACCAACGGAGGACTTCATTACTCTGACTAAAACAAGGTCAATTTCAATTAAAATGACTGCCTACTATCAAGGTCTTACTCAAAAAACAATCCACAACACCAACACTGAAATCTTGTTCAGTCTAATGCTAATGAATAGGCACAAACTCTAGCTTGTCTAGTAACAAAGCAGAAGCTGGCCAAATATGTATAGGGTAGCACACTAGCACTTGGGCTCCACTTAAGCTCGATCAACTTCAAACTTGAGATCACACTTTAATAATTTAATTGATTGGATAGACTCAGATTGTTCACATCCATACCAATTGACCTAATCTACATTGTATTGATACAAGACAAAAGAGTAAATGAGCAAAACCAAACTCCCAGTGTAACAAGTCATTTTGTTGTTCTGCCAGATTCTGTTGCTCTAAGCACGAGCTTCAAGTATTTGAAGGATACTATGATGCAATTTTAACGATCATATGTAGCACATTTAAATGTGTAAGAAACCAAATAACCAACCAATCAAACTGTTTATGCTATTTAAAAATGGAAATTCTGGAAATTGCAAGAACATGCGCCAAAAACAATATTACCTCATCCGGAGAAAAGAAAGCAACTGCATCGGGCTCGATAGAACCAACTGGATGCAATGAAACTATAGCTCTGAATATAGAAGGAAACAACAACTCAATTACAGCAACCTTGTCAGCAGCAACAGTATTTTGCAATCCTGGTCTCAGTTTACTTGAACTATGAAAGTTGTGCTCCTTCAATAATTCTAAGGGACTCTCATTTGCCGAAGAGGGCAATGAAGAAGCTCTTTTTAACCAGTCCAGTCGCTCATAAGTGAAAATTTTCAAATTTGGAACTTCTTTTTCCAAGCGCATTAGAACATCTGATAGTGTTTTGCAGTCACTAAGCTCTTCTTGGTTACTGGATGGTAGAGCTTGGGGAACACAATGCTTTTTTGATTCTGGTTCAGTACTTTGATCTTGTACTCTATCATCGAGATGAGGAAAAAAACGCTTTTTCTGATCAGTGAAGGCCTTGAGAGCTAACCTGAAAAGTTAAAAGCACAAGTTAACTTCTGAAGGAAAGCTTGAAGTTCAATATAATTGGAATCACTAGAGTCACCAATTGGTGATTGGCCATAACAAAAATGTTTATCCATGATGTGATGTCTGCCTGTATTAGCAAGTAACAGTGGCTACTAAATACTTTTGACAAAACCCAGATTAGCAAGTAACTGTGGCTACTAAATACTTTTGACAAAACCCAGATTGAATTATCCTTAAAGCCGAAAAAAAATGAGAACCCAAAAGATTAACGGAGAGGATGACATACAGTAAAAGATTTGCCAAGATTTTATTTTTAATATTGCATATTTATTTGTAAACATTATTCCTATTTTTCATATTTCACTATTTTGTATGAAAGAATAGAAAGGAAAAAAAATTGTTCATGAATTTATGCTTTTTTTAGAGCTATTTACTGTAATTTAAGTGCTTTAAGGATAATATTAAGTGATTTTTAATACATTACGATGACACAATAAGCTTTACCCAGAGACTCAAATTAGGACTCCAAGAGCGGTAAAAGATTTTGATAGGAATACCTCTTTTTCTTCCATTTCCAAACCTTAATTTTAGTAATAGGTTATCTTATGCCCACTCTCTTGACCTTCTCTGAAAATCTCATATTAATTTCTTAAATTCATAAACCTAGTCAAGCTTCATCAATGTTGGTAAAAATTGACAAATACCTATACATTTCAGATAATTGCATGACAATTTGACAATTTCAACATGACTGCTCTGACAATTTAAACATGAAGGAAGATAGATATCCAGTTCTTTTTCCTTAACGAAAATTATTACATTCCATTGGTAATGGCACCAAGATCAATACTCACCAATATCTCAATTGCAATGAGAATTGAAATCTGCATCAATCCATATTTGATGTAGAATTAATGTAACCCAACAAAATATCATCTAACAAGTGACTTTTGAAATACCTAAAAACTTCTCGCTCAGAATTCTGAAGCACTGTACCCACAAGCTTTAGCCTTTTTCATAGTGCATAGCTGATATATGCTGTATAGTAAAGAATGCATATACGCATTTCTTTAAGCATCTATTAACAATTGCTTTCATCAACATCCAAGTCATTACATAATTGTTTAGAGCGACAGACAGATAGACAGGCTAGTGACATAATATATTCTTCTACAAACTTAACAAGAATCTAAATCATTTAAATCCAAATTTCCAAAAAAACACATCACCCACCAATTCTAATATGAAAAATCCATATGACATTGCAAAAACAATAACAAATTAAATTTGCTTTATAATGTCTTTGAACTTGAAAGGCACCTGGTCCTGTCAACAGCAGAAGCACCAGCCTGGCCTGCGAGTTGGCGTTTCCAAGCATAAGCTACAACCGCTCCATCAGGACACACTAACGGCATATGCAGACCCCAAGAGTTACTTCGTGACCGAAGAGGTTCATTCAAAACTCCAGTTTCTTCCAGTTGCCTTCCTAGCATTACCACATAAACAAGTCAAAAATACCATACAGAGTAGCAATTCTTACTCATTAACTAGCGAACATTGTAGTATTATGCTAACATTCAACTAACGTGGCATGATGTGATTGGAAAAATAAAAACCCCTCTTCGATGAACATGCTTACCAATGGAACGAAGGTCCTGGAGGTGCTGGCGCATAGCGTCGTCTTCTTTGGTGAACAAATGCAAAGGTTTGTTGCTCTGGTGAGGCTGAGCTGCCACGAATAGAGCTTCTAGAAGCCGGTCAGCGCCGAGGCGCACGTCGGCTATGAGCCGACCTGCTTGTGCTAGTCTCTCTAATGCCAAAGCCACCTGCTTAGGCGGTGCCTCCGCGGTCGATTGCGGAGGCTGATCGGGACTCGCATTAGGGTTCGCCAATGCCTGTGATTCTTGCTGCTGCTGCTGCGGCTGCGGCTGCGTTGGGGTTTGAAATTTCATATCCATTCAATCAAATGCTAATTCGTATAAAGATTCAGAAACTGAAACTCTCGCTATGAGTGTTTTTGTTTTTTCTTTTTTTCTCCGCTTGTCCTTGAGAACCGATAACCAGGAGTTGATCGTTACTTCGTTAGTTTTAGAAATAACGAAAAGTTAATAAAGCCCTTGGGACGTTAGGTTCGGGTCCGATATGGGTTGGACATCCGGCCCTATCTCGAAACCGGATTTATTTAATTATATTATTTAATAATAGCAAATATTAAAAGAAAACAAAAAAATGAAAACTAAAATGTTAAATATTTTAAATTTCATTGAAAAGTAAAAAACTGTTAAGTAAAGCGCAAAGGTGTACTACTATCTATTATTACTAAATACATATTTTTTATTGATCTTATCACCAAATTTAATTAATTTAATGTGACTACTTGAATAATAAGTTGAGTCTACTAATAAAGCGGTTTGGATAAGAAATATAGCTAAGAACTAATAAAATCATGCACATGTAATTTAAATGGTGACAATATTTAATTGATTATACAAAAATATAAATATATGTATTAGCTTCATTTATACTTATTTTTATCGAATATCAATAACAATATTATCTTTTATCTTTAGACAAACAATATTATCTAATTTATATCCTTTAGGTTATTTATATTTAATATAATCTTTCTTATTTACATCAATTATTAAATATTTCCTATCTATATTATCAACAATTATAAAAAATATATATTTAAAAAAAGGGGAGTGAGTGCTATAATCGCGCAAGTAAATTGAAAATTTTACCCGACCCGCCGTTTCTCGTCGATTGCGGAGCAAACACGGGCCAAAATTTTGCTTCGGTGAAAAATAGACCTTCTACAAGACCTTCCCGCTGAGTTCACACAATTTACACTGCCGCTCTATTTGCCTCCCAACTCCAAGGGGGAAACTTCATAAAGAATTTTTGTTTGAAAAAAAAAAAGAGATAGAGAAAAAAAATCTAAATTTCAAGTTTTTTGGCTATTGCATTTTTACTTAACTCGCCAATTTTCAAATTGATTTTATGACTAATTATTTCAGAATTCGTTTTCTCTCATAATTCTTCGTAATAAAAAGCGACGAAAGCAGCCGCTAATGGCCCGTTCCAAGGCTGCATCAAAGAAGCCGCAAAAACGCGGCGTCGATTTCAAAGTAAGTTTTATGTCAACATATCACTTTTATTTTCAATTTTGTTACTGTTATTCTCTTTCGAAAGCTGATAAATTATCTATTTATTTATTTTTTTAAAAATAAATTTGTAGAAAATAAAACGAAAGCTTGGCAGAAAGTTGCCGCCTCCGAAAAATGCTACCAATACTGAGGTTAAATCCAAAGGTGAAGATTCTTTTAAATATCTGTTTTCCTTTTTTTCCCCCCTTTGTTTCGATGTAAAATTTGGCCGTTAAGTGATGATTTCTTTAATATTTATGCTTTGAGGTTATATGAAGATTTAAATTAGCTTGTCACTTTTTATTGTGAATATTCTTAGTTAGGCTCTGCTTGTTGTAATGAATGTTTCAGTATGAGTGTATAATTACTTGCGTTGGTATTGTTCTTTTATTTTTAAGTTTAGTTATTGATGAATGGTTTCTGTTGTTGTTTGATGAGCAGCTATTGTACTTCCTGAGCAAAGTGTGGCATCGGAGAAGGCAGGTTTAGCAGTTAGCAAGAAGGGGTTGACTTTAAAAGAGCTTCTTCAACAAACTTCTCATCATAACTCAAAAGTTCGTAGAGGTATTTTATTTTATTTGGACTAATATTCTGCCTATGTAAGCTATTTATATTAAGCTGCCAGAATGATGTTGATTGGACCCGGAAATAAATTCTTACCATTGCAGCACATGATACTTGATGATCAGTTGTTTATTGACTTATTTATTCATTTGGGCGTGGTCATTTATGGATATGGTGTTATTTTCATTGTTACTAATTTGCAAAATATGTGTGTAATGCTTTTGAAGTGACTTATTTGGAAGTTTATTTGTTCTCTAATTTAGGTTTTAGTACTGGTATTGACTTTTCTGTTGTAACGGGTGGTAATATTGATGTTGACATCAAGCTTTTATCTTCCTAGATGCGTTGATGGGTCTTAAGGATTTATTTCAAAAGTATCCAGCAGAGTTGAGGTCACATAGATACGCTGTCATAGAAAAATTACGTGAGCGTATCGGTGATGATGATAAAGTTGTCAGGGAAACGCTGTACCAACTACTCAAGACAGTGGTTTTTCCTGGGTGTAAAGAGGTAAATCTTTGCCTTCCTTTTTGGGGGGGGGGATGGTTTAGTAGACACATTTGGGCAAGTTTTGATATATAAATCATTGTATAAGACAGTCTTCAGCTATATAAATCATTGTATAAGACAGTCTTCAGCATTCTCACTGCCAATTCTGTTGCTAGACACCCAATGACATCACAATGTTCTATCTCATTATTCGTATTCTGACTATTCTTCTTTGTATCCTCGCAAGTCAACTGTGACATGTTTCTAGATTACTTTTATCATTTGTTTCTACATCTTCGGGTTAGCTTTAGGGCAAATAAGAAAAATCTGTTTCTTGTGCTTTTCTTCAACATTTGATCACTTACATTCGGCATGTGGAATATGCTAAAGTTCAGTGTTTTAATTGTTAAAAAAGTATTTGTGTATGAGGCTAAAGAAAACCTGTCCATTTTTTAATCCAAAAAAATGTGGATGCATTGACCATGCTATTATATTTCCCTATATTCTAGGCTATTTTTGTACACCATAAGCAGTGTGTTTCATTAGTTCTATTATGGAGATGGATGGCAAAAGGACATGTGGCTTGGGGGAAGAGTACTTTATTTTGCATTTCTTTACAAAATTTGAATATTTTTTTGGAAAGGGCATATGTTACATGTTTTATGTGATTTTATTTCTTTTTTACATCTAGACAAAATGCACTTTATGCTTCTCTGTTTGTTATCCTCGTGAGTCGTGAATTTGTTTCATGGGCAGACTTTTGCTTTTAAATCAATGGTTTTTCCAATTATCAAATGGTTTTATGCTCTCTTGTCCAGGATAATCAAGGACCTTTTGTTTCCTTAATGGCGGCCTACATTTTTAATGCAATGACACATTTAGCTGTTGACGTGCGGCTGATGGCTTTCAAATTTTTTGACCTTGTTGTACAGTACTATCCACCTTCCTTCTCCTTGTATGCTGATAAGGTACCTAAATAATATTCAGTTCAACTGTTACCTCTTTATTCTTATATCATTGCATACGATGTCTGAATATTGTTGATAATAAAACAAAACTAGTGAAGTGTGTAGATAAGTGCTTATCAGTTTAATGAGCTTGTTTCTTCGAATTTTTTTTTTTGATCATTGATACTCTTTAGTAGCATGCAAGAGACTGTTGGTTTTTGTTAGGGAAATACACTATTGAGTTTTAAAAATTATAGCCTTCTGTCCGAATTATATATGCATGTATATATCCTCATGCAAGGGCACATATTCTGTTGCCTCTGAAATTGAATACCTTTTAATAGTGTCGTGTCACATGTGCACATACTATCCGTGTACATATAAATTCCAATGATCAAACTACACTTGGGCCCCAATTATTTTAATATTGATTTTCATTTTATTTAAGAAATTTCCTCCCTAATTGGGTGCTAGAGGAGACGAAATGTGGGAAATGGGCTTTATCGGTATATTTTGATGTGTACTCGGTGTTAAGCATCTGATTGAAATTGCTAGGTTGTCTTGAAAGAATACTCTGCTGTTTCTTTATTGATCAATTTGGTTGCTAATTACTTGTGTGTTTTGTGATAATGACAATGTTGTGTTACTGGTTTGTTTTCCACTGAAAGCCTTTTTTCTCTTTTTCCTCGTCAATATCTCTTGTACTTATTTCCTTCTTTGCTTCTTGTCAGATGCTCCAGTTTTATTTCAAATCGGGTTTATCTGGTCTATCAATGATATTGTTCTTATCTATGGTATTTTCATCAACAGGTTCTTCAAAATTATGAGGATATTTTAAGGAAGAACCAGTTCTATTTGGAAGACAAGGCCAAGCTCAGAAGTGCTCTTGCTGGTTTGGTGCGCTGCTTGTCGCTCTTACCTTGTAATAAGAGAAAAGTTGACTCAAGTGAAGAGGTACCTTTTATCTACAAATTATGATGCAGCCAGTTTCTACTTTTTCCAGCAATCTGTGCTGTAGATGATACTGCTAGCAGTTATTGCATCTCCATTGATATTTGATTGTTTCATCTTACTTTGAAGCATCTGCTTTTTGTTTTTTGTTCTTATTTCTGTTAGCTATTTTCTCTTCCTTTTAAATGAAAGGTTTAAACGTGGAAAATCTATGATCTCTAGAAACTAAAGTTGCATTAAGATCCTTATTCTTATTCAGACAGTTGAATATCACCTTACATGGTAGTTCCTCAACGCAGCATGTTCATATTATGGATGCTCATGCTGTTGATTCAAATCTGTTGTTTTCTAATTAATCTTTGGCTATTGATACTTTTTTTTTAATCTCATAGAATATGGCTGGACAAAAGATATTACATGCTTTTGAGCTTGACATGCCTGCAGAATCTTCTGGTATGTGAAATCACCTTGTATGTTGTCTTTTGGTTGTGCTACGTGATATATTTTATCCATGTTATTATTTGGTTTGTAAGTTGGCAAAATTTAATGTTTGCATTAACTTGAAGTGCTTGATCTTGCTCTGATAATGTTTTCTCTTCTTATGCAAACTTTGTACTAATATATACACACACAGGGATTGTCTCATAAGGATGTTCACATTTTAAAAAAGTGCAGATGGAGCTAAAAGATCAGAAAAACACAAGTTCTAGTGCATTTTTTTTTTTTCCCCAGAAACAGACTGCATATGTTACATAAATATATATGTATGTTGAGTCACTTCTAATGAGGGGCTTCTTCATTTGGGCCTTGCTTTAATGAAGGGATCCTTTATTGTAAAATTACTCAACATATATCTATATAGATGTGTGTGTATATATAATGAAGACATCTTCACTTCAGTATTATTCTATGCAGTTAGTCTCTAATGCGGATGTCATTAAATGACAAAAAAACATGAACTCCAATGCACTAAAACATAAAACATAGTTTCAATGCATTAGAGTTTGCGTTTTTTGTTTTTGTTTTTTAACTAAGGAGGCATACATCATCATATTCTGAGAATTATTCTAAGCAACAAGTATCCATATCTAACAGTCTTTGTTAAAATTGCATTTATAGTAAATTTAAGCGTATCAATTTACATTCCTTTTTGTTGCATGCTTTCCTTTTTATTTTTAATCTTGGGTAGTTAGAATTAATGTTTTAGTTGTTCTATCTTATGCATTTTTGTCTGCAGGGTTTTCTTCTATCACCAAGAAACTAAAGGACCTTGTACCAGCTTTAGTCAATTGTTTCCAAGATTTTTTTCCATCGGTTCACCATATGCCATTACTGGATGCACAATCATTTGATTGTATGCATTCTATACTTCAGAGTACAGATCTTGTGGTTGGTTTTTTTGGCTATGGAATCCACCAGGGCAAACCAGCATCACAACTTTCTTATGAAGGACCTGATGAGGCAATATGGGATCACACTATTTCTTCATTATTTCTGAAGAAGTTATTTGGCGTATTTCCCCTCAATCCAACAAATCACCTTTCTGAAAAGGTAAATGTTGTTATTTGTTTTGAAATAATTATCTTTGCTTCCAAAAAACCATTCTTTTTTAAGTTTGACAGTTTTGGATTGGTACTACCACTTACATCTGTTGTTTATGGAAACCCTGTTGCCTGTACTTGTATAAAATCAAGCAATGATGGAAGACTATGATGCCTAGCTGATGTTGGCAAATTGCATTGTTTTTTCATGATTTTGAACTATGAGCACAATGATGATGTGCATGATTTTGGATGCATCAATATTTGCTATCCTTCATCCTTCCATTGTCTACCATTTTTTTTTTTCTTTTTCACTTTTGAGAGGGATTACATTCACAATTATATCATAGTGTTTTTATTAAATGCTCTTTCTAGAGTGAGCATTTTCATTAACTCTTCTTTTTCTTATTCTTACTTGGCAGGTTGATGATAGATTCTTTATCTTGAATATTGTGATCACAGAAATATTTTTGCGCTGCAGTGAATGGATCTGCCCTCCTGGTTTTTTGCTGGAGAAATTTCTACAATATATAGAAAATGCACTTCTTGGCAGTGTAAGGTTCTTTCATCCCTTAAAGTGACAATTGACAGTCGTGTGTGTCAAATTGTTTTATGTGATTTATAGTCTGTTCAATAATAACGGTGATTCGTAAAGGTTGACTTTATACTATAATTATCCAGCAGTCAATAAGGTGTATATAGGCTTGGTGGGGTTTGGTTTGGGGTAAGATGGTGTGCGAACTTTTCTACTAAGACTAGCAAGAGAGAAAAGGGATGATATTTACTTTTTGTCATTGGAATTACTTGTTTGCATGCTATTGATATGTTCTGAATCTGTTTGGAATAACTTTTTCTGTTTTCCTTGCTGAAAATTAATTTTTATCTGCTTTTTTATAGATTTTATTTGGATTTATGTTTTGCAGACCTGCAGTGACTCACGGTCCGGTAAAGCAGTTTGGGAGAAACATATACTTCTTCTGCTGCCTTTTATTCCAAAGCTTGTGCTGCAAGTGGCAAGTGATTGGAAGTCTTGTCTTCTTCAGGTTTCTCTCGTGCTTTCAAGAATTACTTGATCACTGATTGCTTTGCAAATTTCATAGATAGCATGTTTCTCTTGTCTTATGCAATTTAACGTTCTTGCACTAGTGTTTGTGATTCAAAGGTCTTGCAGTTCCTAAGAGATGCATGGTTATTGATAGCAATTGTGGTGCTAATCACAACAATGGTATTGTGCAGGCATTTACGAAGATATTTGAGGGTTGTAATTCGCAGTCTTCACTTAAGTTAGCTTGCCTTTCTGCCATTGAAGAAATGCTTATTCCTGTAAGATTGAATTTGTATTTTTCAAGGAGCAGTTCTGCGATGATGATCTCTCTCTTTCTCCCCTTCCTTTCCCAAACCCTTTTGTCTTTTTTTTCTTCTTCATCTCTCTCGCTGTCTAGTTTATTTTTTATTTTTTTTAAGTTATCGCTATTTTTTTCTACTTAAACAATAGGGAGATGACATGGTGTACCCAGATGCAAGTGATCCATTATTTGAATATCAAATTACTTGGATAAGAGCTCTGCCTCAGCTGCTAATACTGTTAGGTGATAAGCATCCATCTTCTTCCCAGGTAATAACCTGTTATAATTGACAAAAGATTTTGAATATGGACGAAATTGTGGAAGACAACTATATGTGCAACCTAAAATATCTGTCTTCCCATGTTAGTTAGATTATCTTCTCCAATCACCATCTTAACCATTTGATTTCAAACATGTGTAAAATTTTTCCTTGAAACTGAATGCTCCCCGCAGGTTGTATTGCATCTTCTACTTCGCCTTGGACAATGTGCTAACTCAAGTTCTCCCTTTTCCTGGGAATATGAGAACATGCAGTACTCACTTGACAAGTTTTACAGTTCATGTGTGGACAGAGGTATGAACCAATTGTCGTGAAATTTGTTGGTGGTAAAAGCACTCCTCAAGCACTATTAACTGGCTTCTAATCATGGGTTTCGTTCTGCTGCAGGAGACGTGTATTATGGTCCTTTCATAAGGCTTTCCTGGGATTCTCAGGAATTGGCTATCTGTGGCCTTTATTATTTCTCTAACTTGGGCCCATTCTTATTGAAGTCAATAGCTTTTTGTTGCCTGTGTAAGAATCAGTTTATTACATGCTTTCTGGTTTGAGTCCAGAAAGAATAATCATGATTGTTGCCCTCTGAGTGCAATGACCATGTTTGTTGCTTTTCTGAATTTTTTTTTAATATATCAAGCTGATGGAATTGACAATTGGGGGATGATTTTTGCATTTGACTGAGTTAATTTTTCCTTGGACTTGATGACAGATTTAGTTGAATTTCCATAATTCCTCCTGAAAAGAAGAAATAAAAATATCTAGATACTTGACTAGTAGGTTTCATAAGCTGATCATCTATAGAGGCATTTGCTTTTTCACTAAATAATATGAATGTTAAAAGTGACTGGAAAATACTAGAATAAAAATGAATTTTATTAACTCGTGAAAGTTTTTTAATTTCTTCCTTCACTGTAAATTGCAGGTTCTGAGTTGGAGCCTCTTGTATTATTTCGAATTATAGAGGTTTTGCATTCAGCTTTTAGTGCTGGACATATCCAGATTGCTGACTACGTCAGCTTCTTCATGACCTTACTGTCTCGTTTTAAAGTTTTACCTGGTAGGTTGGCATACGTTCTTGTGTGGCTCAACTCCCTTTCTGTTTATGATTATTAGTCAGCCTTTGTTTTCCTTGACTAATTATGACAAATGAGTTAGATGACTTTCATCCTATGTTTCCTGTTACATTTTTGGATCAGGTATATATTTTCATTTGTATTTATATTATATTTGTTTGTTAAAACTAATGAGAATTCAACGTTCTTTGGAATAAATCCCAAGTGGAGAGAAGATGAAATTTTATCTACAGTAAATGCTAAATTTTAGATTGAGAATTAATCATCCGTTAAATAATCCTAATATTCCTTTTCACACACATGAAGTATTTTGGTACAAATATGCTTGGCTGTTTTTCACTTTGCTTCTTCTTTTAATATTTTCTATTTTTTCACGTATGTGTGTATGTATGTATGCATTTTTGTATGTAAATAATAGAGAATTTGACATTTGCAGAAAACATATATCCTGATGTGGAGAGTGATGCGAAGATTTCAAATCGTGGAACCTTTAAGTTGCTCACTAATACTATCTGCTCCTGCCTGTCACGGATAGGTGATGATTCTCTTGTTTTCCAGATACTGCAGCAAGTAATATTTGACCAACTTGTAAGTTGTGATCTGGTAGTGCATTTCTTGTTCTAGGTTGATGATCCCAGAATTTAGTACCTCTTGAGAACTTTATGTCATATTTCTATTTAGTCCAGTAGATGCTAATTGATCTTTTGGGAAAATAACACTAGTTTTAAGAGACTTTTATTAAGAGACTTTATTTTCTGCAATTGCAAAGCTCTTACATTCGAATATTTTTGTGTTGCAGTTACTAAAACCACCTCTCGATAATGCGTGTGCCTTGCTCAGAGTGCTTGTTGTGCTAGACTGTAAACCCACAAGACTTTCTGAGCAGGGTGTCATCGCTCTGAGCAAATACCTTTCAGGGTATCTTTTTGAGGTTGTGCATGTAAGCGCTTCTTCTTATTCCACATTTACCTCAACTTGCTTATCTCATAAGTACTTACTTTTCTTGTTACCTGTTTAGATGTCTTAATGTTGGTTCTTGTGAACCCTTGGTGATTATCTTATTAAAATTGCTTGAGTTCTTCGTTAGAAGAGCCTTTGGTGCAAAAATATGAACTGGCATGTCAAATTTAAAGCAAAACACTGTCAGCCAGATTGTTGTTTGCTTGATGATAGAAAATTATAGCCTTTTATCTTTATTCTTTTTACAGTTTTGCCTTTGTTGCTGAGTTTGAATCTCCTGGAATACATAGAGTGTGAATACAATATAAATGCTTATGACTTCCATACTTTTTTCATGATGGGAAGTTTACCTTTCTGTAGGGAATTATGTTTCAACATTCCTTTGGAAAACATATGAAATATGACATGAAAGATTCATGTTGAAGTACATTTTAAGTGCTTTTGTGTATGAAATATCAAGTGATCAGTGATTTTCTGGGAGCTTGCTCTGATGATTTCATAAAGTGTTTATTATTCTTTCTGAAGATTGAGAAGTTCAGTGTTTGGTCTGCTGCTGAGTTTCCCCAAAACACAGTTGCCAACCATGTTAACAGGTTGGCACAATAATTACTGAAAAGTGTCTTTCTGACAATTACTTCGCATGGATGCAGTGTATTCCCGAAGATGATGAGGAGAACAGTCTTCCTACTCATCAACAGACATGCTGTTATTACATGCTACCGTGCTTTTTCTTGTTTGATAGAAGCCCCAAGCTTCTGAAACTTGTTTTGAACTTGATGGGGTCACTGATAACTGAAAGCAGTTCATCGTCCTCATCTCATAGTCACACACAATATGGAAATGACAATTCCAATCAGATAAATGCAGTTGTTTCTGCCCTTTTATTGATGCACAAGGATACTAAAGTCCGGAAAATTATTTCTTCATTCAAGGAAGAGGTGGTCCATATTTTACAGATCATACACTCGTTACAGGTATTAGTTTTTCACCTCAATAATTAAACTTACTGTCTGGAAAGTGTTTTCTTTCTTGGAAGTCCTTGTTGAATATTCATTACTATTTTCCTTATAGCAGTGGTGTACAATTATGCTTGATAACTTTTGAGGACTCATGGTTGTTCAAGGCCTATGTTGAATCAGATGTATCTTGTTTGCAGCCCATGCTTCTTTGAAATTTACGATATGTAAATGTCAGTGGCACATGCAAATGCCAATTTTATGCGAAGAGTAATGAAACTCATCCCACTCCAAGCCAAAATGACACCCTTTCCTAGTGTTTTTGGAAACCAAATTTCAAGTGAAAAATGGCTGCACAAATAAAGGATACACTGTTGTTTTTGGTGTGGAGTAGGATGAGTATCATTACTCTTTAAGTAAAAGTTAAATGGGAAACTCTAATTTCAACTATTACCTGATTGAAAGCTCTTGGTTTCCAAAAACGCTGGGAAAGAGTGTCGTTTTTGGCTTGGAGTTGGATGATTATCATTTCTCTTAGGTAAAAGTTTAAAGGGAAACTCTGATTTCAACTATTACCTGATTGAAAGCTCTTGGTTTCCAAGTGAATTGGTTTGGCATTCATGAAATGAACATGCAATTGACCGTGAAGCTGCTGTAAGAGTATCACTTGTTTTTCCTGATCCCTTTATAGTTGTTTTCTTTGTTTTGTGCTCCTCTAGGTAAGATTACATTTAGCTGGGCAGTATGTTATGCATCGACGGGTGTTGGCTGGCCCATTGTTTAAAATTCTCAAACGCATAATTGAACTTCTGAACAGAGCAACTAGCTAGCTTGATGTATTTGGTTTTTGTTCACATTTGTTTGGTGTGCTCATTCTTTATGCAGTCCTCGGATTCAGAAAATATGAACTTCGAAGAAAGGCACAAAATACAATGTGCGTACAGTCGACTGAAGTTGGTTACATGTATGTTACCGAACGAGGTGCCAGCAAGCTAGAAGGATGCTTGTAGCCCAACCTAGTTGCTCCGGTGAGTCTTCCTTATGAAATCATCAATAGTTATCTTTGGGCTGTCCCCACGTTCAGGCACAGGGAGAGAGGTGATCCCTTATACACTTCAAAATCTCAAAATATGTGTTTTCATTTCTTGACATGTCCCATATAGAAATTGTGGTGGTTTTCAATTTAGAATATTTAGAATTTACTTCCAAGGGGATGTTGAAAACAAGGAACATAAAAATAAATTATTTTTTGTTGTTGTTTGTTATAGCTTTTTAAAAACAGTTTATTTAAGTAGATTTTTTACAAGTAAAATTTTGACTAAAAAAATTTTAGTTATTTGATTTCAATTAGAGTTTTTATTAAAAATTATAAATTTTTTTAATAGGCAAGTTTTTTAAGGTTAAGTTATGAAAAGAATGAAATAAAAATGTCAATTAAGTAAAAGAGATTTTAGATATTTTAATATTTTTTTAAAAAATTTAACCTTTACTGTTAAAAACCAAAAATTTATGTTTTTACTAGTAGAAGCAAAATAACTTATTTAATTTTCAAAGGGTTTGTTCAAAAAATAATAAAAAATAACAAAAATTTAAAAAGAATTATGAGATTAAATAAACACTTTATAACAATTAGATAAGCTATATCAAATAGTCACTGAGTTCATTAATCTCGAGCATACTGTGGTCGAGTTGAAAGTTACTTATAATTTCTCTTCACTTCATTGGAGTTATTGTCCCAAATTTCAGTTTTATTTACTTGCTTTTTATGTCCAAGATATGCACAAAGATGATGAACTGCTGCTAATGTGTACTAAAATGATAATAGAAAGGGACGCAGTTAACTAGGTCATTGCCAAAAGTTCTATCCATATTCATGCCAAAGGATAACAAATTATTTTTTTCAATCTTTAATTTTTTGTATTTCATTTTTCTCAGCCTTTGCATTTATATGGTGGGATTTTGAAAGACACCGGTCAATCAAGCAGAAGTTGGGGAGGATGGACTTATTTGAAGAATACCAGTCGGTCAATGAGAACCCATTCTCACAAGCTTCAAGAACAGAATGTCCATTGGTAGGTTTATGAACCTTGCTGTGACAAATGTACTATTCAAATTATTTGCTGATAGAGGTAGCATTTTGTAGTGTAGCTCGTCCGCAGTCTTTGTATCTGCAATTTTGATCCGATAGCAGATAGCAGTCCCTCTTTTTCTTTGGAATGGTCTCACACTGTTGATTGTATGGTCATAAAAATTGTCAGGTGAAATTTTTGGTAACAGGAAACCCTGAGAATGGATTAGTGGTCATAACTTACACGTATGATTTGAGTGGCAGATCTCAAGTGACTTCTTTCTCATTGTCTGGTTGAAGTTCCTTTCTTTTTAGTTTGATTTCCCATTTCGTGAAATGTGGCACCTTCAAATCTTTGAAAGCGAAACTGAGTTTGACTCAAAATTGAAAGTTTTTCAAATGGTTCTCAAAGTAGAATCCATTGAAAGAATCTCCTATTCAAGAACCGGAAAATAAAATTTAAAAAAAATTAAAAAAAATCAAATCAAATTGTACTAAAACTGTAAGGACGACTAATTGACCGATCGTATTGTAACAGTTAAGCCAAAGTAACATGATTGAACGGATACTCCAATCAAGCTGATCGTATATGAGCGAGCTAAATTCTTAACTTCCTGGCAGGTTTCTGAAGAATCAACCACGCCAATTTGCGAAAAAAGAACTTTTGATAAAATTGGTGCCTTGCCATTGCTATTCCCTGATCTTGATTTTGATAACAGTAATAAATCAAAAGATATATATGGATCCCGGTATCGATCGATTTGGACGGCTAGGATTTATCAAACTGCAAATTTTTACAGTTGGCGGGAAAGCTTAATATATGAGACCATTTGCCAAAATCTTAGGCGCCATATAGACCAGATTACCAGAAGCCAATCACAAAAACAATCAAATTAATTAATCAAAAACCAAAGAGATCATTCGGAATGAAAAAGCGTCGATGCAATCCAAAATCAGTTCCTTCTTCAAGCCTTCTTCTTCCGATGAAAACGATCTGTCTGCGAGAGGAGGAAACAAAGAACACGTAATCGTCAATACCTTCAAGCGTAGAGCTCGTAATTTGGATGGGTATGCACATTAATGATTTCTTAATTTTTAATTTTTTTTAATTTTTTGGGTTTTATACTTCCTGTATCTGAATTTTGCTGACATGGGTCTGTTCTTAAACTTAGAGATTCACTGTTTGTTTGAGTATTAAAAAACTTGGAATTATTTATTTATTTGGGGATTTTAGGGTTTCATTCAGCAGTAATGAGTCAGCTCTTGATTCACCAAAGAAACCCATGTCAGAGGATTTAAGTTTGAAATCCCAGATGCCCGAACTCGGAAGAACATTGAACAAGAAGAGAAGCTATGTACAATTGTATTTAGAACTTGGCCAATCTGATTTTCTTCTTCATACATGTTCCACCTGTGGATTCAAGTATGCTCGTGGTGATGAATCTGATGAAAAGGTTCATAAGTCATTTCACAAGAACTACACACACGGGATTCAATTCAAGGTTCATGTTACCATTCCTTTGATTTCTAAATGTGTTTCTTGGTCCGTAATTTAATTTGATGATTGTTTTGTTCGATCAAATTGTTTAATATATGTTTTTTTTTTTTTGGGGTCAGGGTTGGCGTAATGAAAGAGTTGTTGGCGTGCCTTCTGCTGAAGGAGGGCGTGTTATTTTGGTGTTAGATGGTGACCCGCCTGCTCATAAGAATAAGGTTCAATTTGCAAATTCATTTTTTAAAACCATGATTTTATATTGCAGCAAGTCTTAGGGTATATTTTTGAACTCCCACTTTTACTTGAAGGTTACTGTTTTGATTCCACATTGACAGCTATGGATTAAAAGCCACCAAAACTTAATCCTGGAAATACTTTACTTGATGAATGAGTGGTTTCGTAGACAATAACTAGCTAGTGTAATTCATAATTATAAGGGATTGTTTTGCAGGTTCAAGAAGTTTTGCAGATGATGGAGTTTGAGCTGGGTGAAGGATGGATTTTTCAGAAGATCTGTCAGGTTTCTTGATTATATTTCAATTAATTTTTTTTCCTGGTAGTATCTAGTATCACTTACTTGGTGAGCTATATATTTTTATAATTTCATAGCTTTGATTTGCTTTAGCATAAATTTTACAATGTATTATAACTTGTTCTTTATTTCTGAAGCTGCCTGTGAACTATTTGTTCTTGTTGACCGCCATTTTCATCATTGTAAATGTTTGCAGGTGTACATGTTCATTTCCTCACAGAGGGTTGCCGGCTGTCTAGTTGCAGAACCAATTAAGGAAGGATTCAGACTCTTATCATGCTTTGGTGATGAAAGAACTGATGGCAGAATCCTAAAGAAATGCAGATCACACTCAGCAACCCTTCAATTTGGGGAAATTAGTTTACAAAGAGAAGTGATCAAAAGTGCCTCTTCTGTACATTCTTCAAATGCAGTTGATGAGAAACACAATGGCACAATTATGTGTGAAAATGAAGCCGTACCAGCTGTTTGTGGCATTAGAGCCATATGGGTCACTCCCTCAAACAGAAGAAAAGGCATTGCGAGTCTGTTACTGGATGCTGTCAGGTAAATTAATGGTCTTTTACTTCAATCTCACATCTCCTCTGTGTTATGTAAAGCTCTTTATCAATGATACCTTGGGGCCACTGGCCACAAGACAATATTTGATTTGCAATTTCCTTTGTTATTGTGGCTCTCAACTCATTTATTTCTTATAAAATGCAGGAGAAGTTTTTGTGGTGAAATTGTCCTCGAAAAATCCCAGTTGGCTTTCTCTCAACCAAGTTCAGCTGGAAAGGCATTGGCATCAAATTATTTTGGCACCGCATCTTTCTTGGTATATAGAACTTAGCTTACTTTTTATTTTTTAACATTTTTGAGGGAAAACTTATGTAAATGTAGCCACTAGAAATTAGAACACTTTCATAGATTATTTGTCAATGATTTTTTTTTTTAATTTTCTATTTATTTTTGCATTTCGTTTATTCATAGTTACACGTCACTGAATTGAAGTGCAAAATGCTGAAATTTCAAGTGCTCTTTTTTGCTTCCCTAAATGTTGTCGAAGTGAAGATACCAATATTTATAAAAAAAAATGGTGAAAATAAAATATCAGTTTTATAAAGTACTTTTTTTCCACAAGAAGCAAAAACTAATGTAAATTCTTGTTAAAAAAAATCGTTACAAATAATTTAGATCAGTCTTCTTGTTGTTTCTGATTGAAAACATCCACCCCGTTAAAATCTGATGGCAACCACTTGTCATATGGGAGCAGTTTCCACAGCAACCATCCATGAAGAGAGTACAACAGATAAACAGAGCATTCAAAAAAAATTTCCCCTTATTTCCTGAAGCGCAGAGCGCTCAAATTCAAAATTCAAAAAGGATGCTGCATAAATCACTACCGCATCACAGTCCAAGCAATTTCAGACAACCACAAGAAGTCACAGAATAATTTTAGTCCCTTCATTGTTTCAATGCGTAAAATTTTCTGCCTTGTCGCCTGAAATTAATACGGGCCTTTCGTCGTTCAAAACAATTTCTTTCATCAGCGTCCGTCAAAATATAAGGACTAAACATCTTCAAAACTTGTTCATAGACTGGCTTCTTGAAATCCACAGCCTGCTCAAGGTTTTGAGAAAATAAGGCAAAAATGACTTTAAATATATCATAAATGGTGCTAAACAGAAAGGGGAAAAAAATCGAAAAATGAGCCCGCAAGGTTTACGCACTTGCTCTAAAACTTGTTCGGGAAACATCCACCTCCACTCATTGAACTCCGGCTTTTCTGATCCATCACCCAACAGATTGATCTCTTCCTCCTTTCCAGTGAACTTGAAAAGAAACCTGTTTCCCATGAGTAACAAAGAAATCAAAATGTATCCTGAACATATTCACAATATCAGAGAAATAACTAACTTCACAAATCGCCAGGAATTATGTAAACATGGCCCAAAGAAACAAGTAGGCAGGCAACTGGTACAAGGATGCCAGCTAAAAGGCGAAAAATGCATTCTGAACATATTCACAATATGAGAGAAATAACTAACTTCATAAAACACCAGGGATTATGTAAATATTGCACAAAGAAGCAAGTAGGCAGGCTACTGATACAAGGATGCCAGCCAAAAGGCAAACTTTAGAGATGATCACATCTAGCACAACCAAGGCATACAAGAGTACTGTAAAAACAAAAATAATTTCCCTTGAAGGAGAACAATGCTCAACTTCTCAGGGAAAACTTAACCTAAAAAGGGTAAATATCATTTCCAAGCAAGAAGATTATGGTACATGTCACCCAAAATTCAAAGAGAGAAGGGATAATGAAATCAGGACAATCAACACAAAATTCAGGCATAATGAACAATACTGCTACAGTAGATGCAAGTACTTCACCAGAGTTCAATGCATGAAGCATAAGATCATTTCTAGGTAAGATGAGATCCTTACCACTTCTGTGCTTGACCTTTATAATTTGTTCCCCACCGATGATTAAGTTTTTGTTTGACTTTAAGTGGGAAATCATAGGTCAGCCAATAAGGTGTCTACAAAACAAAACCAAAAATTACTTACAGTCACACATGAGAAGAAAGATTTCCCATCAAAGGGGATGAATTTCAAAACTCCTCAAGAATGCCAGTTAAAATTGATATCGAATAAGAGTTAATCTAAACATACCTCTGCAAGAAATTCTGCTGAAGTAACCCCAGTTTCTTCTCTTAATTCTCGTAGAGCTGCATTTATCAAATCCTCACCCTCATCAGCACCGCCCTGTACACAGAGAGCTCGCAAGGCAATTGATACCCATCCAAATCTCAATGTAAAATTAGGAAACAAAATGATTCCACAACCACAGTATTTTAAGCTCCTCTTCCCCAATCTCGCACAGCTAAATACTTCTTACACCTTAGTTGTACATCTAAAATCTAACTAAAATACTATAATTCCCCCTACATTTCTGCTCTGCAAATGATAGCCATATCTCAATCTATTATTGTCCACACCAAAGCCAGCACCTGCTATAAAAACCCAATGAATGAAATCACTGCCCTTTTAGGCAAATGCAAAACCTGCTAAATGATTCTACAATTTGTGCCTCTGAAATAATTGCTCCTCTCATATCCACATTCACTATCCTTCAACATCTCCTTGCAAAACCCATACCCACATTCGTTATCCTTCAACACCTCCTTGCAAAACCCAGTTTTATATTATTTTAAGGAGTACAGCAATCAATAGTTATTATAAATTCCCAAAATTCTGGTTAAGTTGAATCTTAAACAATGAAATAACTAAAAATCTGCACCGAATCCAACAATTTCACCAACAAAATAACATAAATTAAAAATCCCAAAAGAGAATTGAATCGAATCTACCTGAGGCATTTGCCATGTATATGGTATGTGTATTCTCGTAGCTGCAAAGATTTTCTACAAAAATAAATAAATAAATAAAATCTTACCAATTAATAATAATTCCGAAATATAAAATAAATGTAATGTATATTCTGAGAGAGAGATAACGGAGACCTTTTTACAAGAATTAATGAGACAAATCCCGACATTTCTTCTATACCCATCTGGCGGCGTCTCCGTAGATAAAGCCGTAAAAGAAGATAACGCTGAAGAAGAATCATCACAGGAACAGCACAAGGGCTTACGTGGCAGCTGCTGCAGCTCCAGTGGCCCACTCGCAAATTTAACCAACTTCGTAGGGTAACTCTGACTTTCCACCACCCGATAAAACAGGGAATTTCCGCTCACTCCAGTTACAGCCATTTTACGCGTCGTTTCGCGTTCCTTCGTTTTGCTTGCTCCCCAAGCTTAATCTAACAACTCGCCTTATCTTGTTTTTACCTTTATTCCAAAAATACCCTAACCGCCTTTTCTAAGTGACCTAAATACCCCTGCCCTCGCCTTTTGTATATATAGGCCTTTCCATTCACTGCTCTTTGTTCACTCGGCATGACCACACCATGACCAAAATGGAGACCATTTTCCCCGTCGTTTTCTTCGACGGAGAACGCGAAACAAGCGTCGGAAACGTCGTTGTTTATCCTTCCTTAAACTACAAGGCCTTCTTATCGATTCTCAGCCTCAAAATCGGCATCTCTCCCAACCAGTTCTCTGTGTATCTCGCGGACGGCGAGTCGTCTCGCAAGGTTCCGGTCACGAGCAAGGCCAATTTCTCGGAGATGTCTCGAGAGAAGGACAGCTGTTTTCTCGTCGTTTTGCGAAGGTCACGTGACTCACGTGCGAGGCGGCAGAGGAGGAAAGCTGATCATTATCAGCGTCAGCAGCAGCCGCCGCCGCCGCCACAGGCCGGTAATGTGATGTTACTGAAGAGGAATAACAATGATGATTTTAAAAACACGATTTTGAGGAATAACTATCGTTATTACAATATTAACGATGATTATAACATTAACGGTGGAGACTGTGACGTTTTGGTTTGTGAGGAGTGCGTGCGGGCTAAGGAAACGGGTCTAGAGGTCGGGTTTCATTGGTGTGTGTACGATGCTGTGACTTTCGGGTTCCGGTCACCTGCGGGTCCCATTGCCCGACCCGTTAAAGGTTGATGGCTTTGGTTTGGCATAGGGTTATGTTTGTTATAACAGTACGGCATTTTGGGTCATGCGGGGTTTTATATATATATGGTGTGGTTGTACAGTTATTATGCTCCTACGGTTCAAACGACTGCGTTTGGTGGTTCATTTCGAACTATTCAGGCTTCCGAGAGAAGTTAAAACAGTGGGTTGTGGGAGAAATAGTGAAAGCGGAATATTGATTATTATAACAGCCGTGGGTGTGTGTCCACGCTGGAAATATCTTCTTCTTTTTTTTTAATTTGTTTTGGAATCTTGAATGAGAGAGGCTGCTATGAAATCTATATTATATTATATATTGTTATTGACATTATGGGTCTTCTTTTGCTCATAGGAGTGAAAGATGCTTATGTAATGTTAAACATTAAACTATTCTAGTTCGTAGCGCAGGTTGTTTTTATTTTTAATTTTTCTGAAAGTGGGTTCTCGATTTGATTATTAGGACTAGGACTAGGAGGAAGGAAGTCTGTTTTTGTGTGTGAGCGCATTGAAGAATATTTGATATTTTATGTTTAAATATGTATCTATGCCTATGCAGGTTGAATCTTGTGAGAGATACACAACTCTGAAATACATCTTGTCTTAAGAATCAAAATTGGATAATTTGTTGAATGACTGGCCACGGCCACATCAGCGTCAACAAAATTAATACTCAATAGTCTATTTAGATAGAAAGTTTTGGACCCTCTCAACTAAAATTTTTTTTCCCCATTCAATGGATCGGACATTCTAGTCTAGTCCCATTTTAATTTGTTAAGCCAATCATCAATAAGGACATGATCAGAAATTTTAATGTTTGAAGTTCACTACTTTTTTTTTAATTCACCCATTTTATATTTTTTTTAAAAATGAATTGTGGGAATTTTATTTAATTTGATACTTCCATACCTCCGTGGCAGCAACAACAATGAATGAGTAAAATGACAGAAATTTTCTAGGAGATTGGCCCTCACGGATTCTCTTTTTTGGACCAATCACAAATGGGATTATGCTGTAACATTGATAATATTAACTGAATTTAACAAAAGTAATTTAACTGACATTAATCTATACAAATACTTCTATTATAATACGACTAACCAAGTTCAAATAAATTTGTCAATAATTCAAAGTTTAGTATTTTTGATGATCCCCTTTTATTAATTAGGAATCTTTATCTTCTCTTTTCAAATGATTATAATGTCGAGGAGATGGTGTGGAAACTTAAACATAATACTCAGAATGCGTATGCGGATGATTATCCCCTCCCCTTCCCTCCTTGGTGCCAATATTAATTTTGTGTCAACTATAAGTAATCAATAAAAATTACAATAAGTTATTTATTCTGTAAAAAAAAAATTAAAATAGACTGTATTATTATTAATATATTTATTTGATTTTAAAATTAGAGTAAAATATTTAAAATTAGTAAGATATTAATAATTAATCGTTGTTATTTTTATTATTATTTATTATAATACTTGTGATTATTATTATTAAAATTTTATTTTTAATAATAATAACAACGGCTATCACAATAACAACAGTAATTAATACTGATATGTAACAGTGATACAACAATTAAAGTAATAATACAAATAACAAATTATCAATAATACCAAAAACAAAAATGATGATGATATGGCAATCTCGGCGGGATGGGACAGTTGGCAACTGTAGCAGCGTGGTATAGTCGGCGACAGTGGCGGCTAGTGGCAAGTACCAGCAACATTTGCGACGAGTGCGACAGTTCGATGTGAGGCTGACGAGATCGAATGCGTGCGACGAGTGGCGTCCGACGGTGTGCTGCGCGATCTGACGAGATCAATGCTGCTGTTGGTGGTCCGAACTCCTGGTGAAAGGGAATTGGGGATTTTTTTTAATTATTATTTGCATTCTTTTTTTGTATTTTTATTTTTAAAAAAGTGGAATTAGAAAATACTGGACCTGGAGATAAGGCTCTGTGCTGACACGTGTACCAGAAGGATCGACTTTGGTGCCACAGATGTGGCCAGATAGCATCCGTTCCGTTGATCTTCCCCACTGCAACAAATCGACCTTTTAACAATTTCCTCGGCTACGCCCACGGATAGAAGAACATAAAACCACTCTCGCTCAATGTGCGTCGTCATTTCTCGATACTTACACGTGGCTTCAACATTCCGCGAGTGGGAGTTTGTTACTATAGAAGCGAGTGAATGAAACAATACACGACAAAAGTTGATGAGGGAGAAAATGGGACAGAACGGACGAGGAGTGGAATGCACGGGCCGAGTAACAAGGGCCTAATCGTGTTAGGCGTGTGCTGAGTGGTCACGTGACTTCAGTACGGTCTTTTTCTCATCCAAAAGAAATGTACGTAAGGCCTTGTTTGGCATTCCATCTTTTTCAATGCTGTACAACCCCCGACAATTAAACTTTAAACCAAACAGACTCGAACAATACACGCTCACTTTTTATGGGGAGAGAAGGAACTTGTAACGTCGATTTGAAAAACAGAGCCCGTCTCATCTCTCTTCTCTTTCCCCTTGCCGCTTCCCAAAAGCCAACACACACTAAAACATCTTGCTTCCATTTCGTGAAAATCAATCTCCTCTTTCACTCTGCAACATTAAAAACATTTCTTGAAACAACAAGAAAAACAAAAATTCCTTGTTCTTTTGTTCTGTCAAATCGTTTGTTTTTGTTCACAAGCATGGCTGCACAGTTTCCTTCAAACTTGGAAAATGGCGAAATATATCACTTTCCTTCTGATATTTTCTTTAATGACAAAATCTTCTCTAAGTGCACCCCGCGTCATCTCCTTGACCACCCCCACCCCCACCACCACCACCACCACCAGCAGCAGCTTTGCCGCCACCAGCTCTCTTGTATCGATGACCTCGCTCACCATTTCACTGCTCTCTCTATGCTCCAACGTCAAACCCTAGCTAAGCCCCAAACCCAAATCCCCCATAACTTCGAGGTTCTATAAGTTTAACAACTTTACGATATTTTCTTACATGATGTCTTCTTGTAATTTGAAGCTTTGCATTGATATAAGTGTGTTTTATTCATTTATTTATGTATTCTCTTACCTCTTTTCAGCTGTTTACGCCTACGGTTCGAACCGGTACGGTGATACCTCAGCTTCTTCCTGATTCCTTTCGTGCTAACGGTAACGGTGGCCGTCAACTTGAACTTGTTCAGAGGCTTCAAGAGTACGGAATCGGCTCCTTTTCTTCTTTTGAGTCTAAACCGGGTTATGATTTACAGTTCATGAAACCGACCCCAGCTCAGGTGATTAAATTGAACCGGATTGTGTTCTTTTTTAAAAATTTTATTTAATTTTTTTCTGGACTTGTCTTTTCAGTGCTTTTTTTTTTCCATTTTTACCTTTGCTGCTTTTATGAGGGTGACTTTTGAGAAGATTGATGATTTTTTTTTTCACTTGGTTGGTGTGTGGTTATAGCTTGAGACCTTTTTGGAAGAGAGGGCTAGTAGGGTTTTGCAGGGACAGCATGTGCAAACGCGAAACCGCTCGCTGAACCAAAACAGGAAGATGCCATTTTCGGGTAGTGGTTTTGTACTGAAAGGTGGTTTTGCTAGAGAATCTGGAGGAACTGGTGTGTTTCATCCTCATCCTCGCATTAATGATAATGCCAGCAACACCACTTCTACTGCCACTGTTGCCAAGAAGCAAAGTGAGTTATTATTATTTTTTTTTTTGGGTTTTGCGATGTTTCTTTTTTCAGGTTTTTGCTTTTCCTGATTTTGATGTTTTAAGTATGGGTTTTTCTTCTATCTGCCGTAAAAAATCATGACTGTTTTACTGTATGCTTGTTTTGGTCATTTGGTTCTGCTGCTGCCACAGTTATTTAAATCGTGTGAATGGTAAATAATTATAACCCCATTTGAAGAAAAGGGAGATGTATAAGCATTAATTTGTGGCCATGTTTTATTTTTGTACTTTTTTTTTTTGGTTACACAATTTAAAGACATTGGATTGAAATATTTTCTACGGTAAGTTCACCTTTGAAATGACAATTGTGATGCTGTTATATCATCCATTCAGTTGGGTTTTAATCCAAGGATCTTCAACTCATTGTGTACAAAAAGAGGCTAAGCATTGTTACGGTTGTATTTGAGAATAAATACAGCACTTTAGTTTATTCATAGGCCCTGTACATTTTGAAAACCTCAAGTTCTCTGGTAAACTCCTAAGTTTTTTCACCTGTGATCCCCTAACTAATGATATATTATGTAGACATGAAAACTTTGTGGTCAATAATGAAATATTTGGGAGTGTAACTGGGAACCTGGTGGTTTCCAACTGAGAGTGGGGACACGCCCCTTGTATTTTTACGTAGTACAAAGGATGAAAAGAAGTTGTTAGTTTGACCATAGAACAGGTATATAAAAGATATTATTATGTAGCATGTGTTATTTTTGGTGTTGTGATAAGGTCAAAGAAAATGTGTGGAATATCGAGAAGGAAATATTGAGACTATGTAGTGAATTTTCTCATTGCTTCTAAAATATGACAGCCTGAAAATCTCAGTATTCTCTTGCTAATTTTACATTTTTGGAGCTAAATGAACTTTCAACACTTACTGTTTGAAAGGGATATTGGATATAGGTCCTCTCCTTTAAATAGTAGTCTCAAAAGTAGGATATCTGACTTCTAACTATGGGAACTTTTTGGTAAGGGTAATTTTATCATGTCTTATGTTTCAAGTGGAACTTTTATTTCATGAAATGTTTTGGCATGCACTGAGCATGTAAAAACTCGTAATTTTTGTTGAATTTTCTCCGGAAAGGAATGTTCTGCAAGATTAATGATGAGAACTAAGAATTACTCCATTTGTTTCCTTTGATTGTATGGAAAATTACAGGACAATTCGAAAGCATAAGCTTTCACTCATATATAGCATTTTCTTATGCATATTAATTAGTAATGGCAGGTTTGAGAGATAGTCAGGGGATCCAGTTCACTCAACGGAGGAAATCTGCAAAAAGGCCCGCATCTGTGAGTACAGACAAGCATAATCATCATCCTCCCCAAGAGATGAGTCTGCCCAATGAGTGGACTTACTGAGCCAACACCAATGGTAGATTAAGAACTCTTAAGAGAAGAAATAGGTGGTAAAAAACAATCTTTCGGGCTTTGTGCAGCGGATCTTCAAAGCAATACATATAGTTGGAGTTTGAAGAGAATGTTGTGTTCATTTTGCCCATCCTGAGATTTGTATAAAAGATAAGGTGTTAAGCTCCTTTCGGTAATATGATTGTCTATATATTATATTGTTACTAGTTTCAGATATAATAGATGTAATTTTGGCAAATAGAGTATTAAAAACTTCTTGGTAGACCTTCTCTTAATGGAACTCGTCAAAATTTATATTTTAGCTTGAATTGATGGTATCGATATTAATATCACTGTCCATTTGTATCATTTGTTGGGTAAGATTGTTTTACAACCATTTTTTCATAATCTCTTCAGTCCTCAACTTGTTTGATATGCTCAAGTTCGAAACGTAAAAAACTTGAGACACATGCCGGAAACTTGAATAGGCTGTAGCACTATGCCCAATTTTCATATTATAGTATAACAACCTTAGCATGTAGCACCTTTATCATGAAGGTACCTATAGACAGCAAACATGTAATTGTCATTGAACTTATTTTTATTTTTCATTAAACGTGTAATTATGTTATCCAACGAGGCGGGTCCCCACGCAAGTGAATAGGGACAAATTTTGGTATAAAAATGGTTCGTGGGATTGTCATTTTGCCAGAGTCGGCCAAATGCGGGCCCCTTGGGAATTTTCCAAATTTGCAAAAGAGTCCAATTGCAATCTGAAAGGGACCGTGGGATGTTGTTTTACTGCAGCATCTTCTGCGTTGAATGCTGAATTCCCTTTCAGGGTTCTGAGGGCTGGACGTGGCTGGGCGCAGGCTCCACTGGGGCGGTCAACGAGACTGGACTCGACCTTTCGTTGTCATGTGCATGTGCATTAATCACATCAACGCTCATCGGTTCACACTTCACACCATTGGGCAATTGAAAGTGTATAAACGGGCCAGCCATTGCCGCTACGAGCCCAGCATCTACTCTTGAGGGAGAGTCCTTGTTGGGTTAGCAGTGATGGGTTGATATCTTTTAGACGTTAAAAAGGAGGACGGACATCAATTGGTCTAAACTCTAAAATTTTTACACGGCAGGAGCATGGTTCACTTTTTCCTGCCCAGTTCACCTACTTCTCACCCTCATTTCTCTGTGCAATTGTGAAGAAGAAAATGTTTCTTCTAAATGATAATTGATATCGTTTAAGAGTTTGCAGAAAGAATATCTGTGGGTCATCTTGATGAATTAGTAAAAACAAATCAGACATAAATTTTTACATAAAAATTTGACATAAATCTTGAATTATTGATTTCAAGAATTTTATTGGGGATAAATAATCATCATTAATGTTGTTTTTACTAATTTTAATATCTACTATTGAATTGTTTAAAGTCCATTATTTAAAATTTATGTCAAAATTTACGTTAGAACAACTTCATCTAATTGAATAAATATGAACTCAAGCTCGATAATTTGTATTATTCTCCGATCAAATTGAGTCATATAACAATTACCACCTCCATAGCTTGTGCAAAGATTAAAAATACTATTTCACCTCTCTAAGAGGCTGATAAATTTCAAAATGGGGTGCCCATTACTCATTAGCGATGACTTTGTCAACAAAGAGGGATCATTATAAAATGATAACAATGGTTTTGAGAAAGTAAAAAGAAAATGAAAAAATAAAAAGGCTCTTATCCAAAACATAGATGTTAACGGAATCAACAAAGAGATCATAAAACTGTTAGGAAATTATTATTTATTCCACTACAAAGTATTTTCCTTAGCTGACGTGGATTTAAATGGACAGATAAAAACAAAACAGAAGTCACGGAAGAATAGGCCCCACCATATTGATACGGACCCATTAACTGACCAAACCGGATTCTCCTTAATATTCCTTCTTAACTACTTCCTTTCTTGTCCGCTCTGCCGTTCGCATTTCACATCTCCATTTCCACCACAATTAAATAATAAAGACAAAAACAGAACAAAATTACATTACCAGAAAGCGAACGATTTTTTTTTTCCGTTTTAAAATCACGCAAACTGTGTGTACTTACTTTAGAAAATAAGCAAGAACATTTTGAAACGAAATTTGAAAAAGAGAAAAAGAGAAAGAAGAAAGAAAGAGGAAACAATGGGGGTGCCTCAAGCAATGGGGGCGTTAAGAGAGCGAGCGGCGTTCGTACGTGAATCGCTGCAGAAGAGTCAAACGATCACCGACAACATGGTCTCGATTCTCGGCTCATTTGATTACCGGCTCTCGGCTCTCGAGACCGCAATGCGCCCCACTCAGGTTTGTTTATTTATTTCATTCGAATGAATTGTTTGTTTGTTGATGTGAATTATGATTCAGCCGAGGAGGATAATGAGATTGATTTTAAGAAAAAAAAATTGTGATTTTGGTTAATTTTAGATACGGACGCATTCGATTAGAAAAGCTCATGAGAATATTGATAAGACGTTGAAATCTGCTGAAGTTATTTTGGCTCAATTTGACCTCACTCGCAAGGTAATTTTGTTCACCTTTTTTTTTGTGGTTAATATTAAAAAAAAATTGAGATGATTTTTCTGGAGCTGAAAATTTTGAACGTTCGATTGAAATGCTTAGGCAGAGGCGAAAATCCTTAAAGGTCCACACGAGGATCTAGAAAGCTACCTGGAAGCAATTGATCAATTGAGAGCCAATATTAAATTTTTCAGCAGCAATAAAAGTTTGAAGAGCAGTGATGGAGTGCTTACACAGTGTAACAACTTACTTGCGAAGGCGATTTCAAAACTCGAAGATGAGTTCAGACAGCTATTGAAAAATTACAGGTTTGCTTATTCTTAGATACTAGTTGCTGCTTCGTTGATTTCTCATTGCGTGGAATTGCTCTCCTGCATGTGTTATGATCTTGTATAGTTCTTGAGGTGGGGGATAATGAGTGCCATTTTGACTAGTTAAGACAATTGGTGGTTTCTTTGGCACAACCATCCTCTTCAATTGTGTCCCCTTCGGATGATTTTAATATGTGTATCAGGCTGTATTGTCAATAGGAGCAGTTAAGTAACTTGCATCTCTTCTGAATTTCAGCAAGCCTGTGGAACCTGATCGTCTTTTTGATTGTCTTCCCAACTCTCTACGGCCATCATCTGGGCCGCCTGGGCAGGAAGGTGATAGCAAGAGTCATGCTGAGCACCAAAAGAGCTTGCAAGCAGCTATTTACACACCTCCTACTCTTATTCCACCAAGAGTTCTGCCCTTGCTGCATGATTTGGCCCAACAAATGGTTCTAGCTGGCCACCAACAACAGCTATTTCGGATATACCGGTGATCTTTTTACTTTTTACTTAGATCTGATACAAACAATGCTTATTTTCATCCAGTATTATATTGTCAGAGCTTTATGTCTTTTATATATGAATTGCTATGGAGTCATGGAAATATGTTATAATATCAACTTCACTGCGTTTATAGTCTTTTTTTTCTCTTTTATGCTTCTGGTGACTAGTTGACTGCCAAATGCTTGAATTAAACAAAAAGTTATTCCTGTGGAGTGTTTGATGCTGGCTAAACGCCTAAACAGCAAAGAAATGACTTATTCACAACCCAACCTACACAACATAAGGTAAACGTGTGCAGCTGAGGATGAATAATTTTTTCGTCTAGCAAAGACTAAAATCAGAGTTGATAGAATTCTTTCTCAGTATTCACTTGCCGGTGGTAGGATTCTTTGCCCACTTAATTTAGGATCATATCTATCTTTTAGGCCTTGTATTTGCTTTGATGGATACAGTGCAATTACATTTCTTAGCCAGAAATTATTTCTAGCACATATATCAATGTAGCACTTTTCTGTCTTTTCTTTTATTTTACATATGCTCTTAAAGAAGTCTTGAGTAAAAATGTTGCTTTTTGTTAACTTCGTGGGATAGCTTATTGATTGTGCTGCTGATGAGTATCTGAAAAAAAATGCAGCAAATCAATGTTTATTTTTTACCTCTTCTCAATCTTGGGGATATAAGACCTATCACTCTATTTGTAGGGATACCCGTGCTTCAGTTTTGGAACAGAGCATCAGGAAGCTAGGGGTAGAGAGACTGGGTAAAGATGATGTCCAAAAAATGCCGTGGGAAGTTCTGGAGGCTAAAATAGGGAGTTGGATACATCACATGCGGATTTCTGTAGGAATTTTTTTTGAAATTTGGCCAATCAACTCATCTTACTTGGATTTCTAACTACATTGCAACGCTAAAAACAGGTAAAACTGCTCTTTGCTGGAGAAAGGAAAATCTGTGATCAAATACTTGATGGTGTCCATACTCTCAGGGATCAATGCTTTGCAGAAGTCACTGCAAACAGTGTGTCCATGCTTCTCAGTTTTGGAGAGGCTATTGCCAAAAGCAAGAGATCGCCAGAAAAATTATTTGTGCTTTTAGACATGTACGAGATTATGAGAGAACTTCAGTCAGAGGTATGATAAATTTTATGAATTGGCAACAGGTCAACCACACCTAGAATTATGAAAGTAATGTAATTTCCAACTCACATCCTTAATTTATTTTGATGGTGAAGCATTTATAAGTAATTTTTGGAAAGGGTTAAAGACACAAAACAGAAGTTTTATTGTTTGCTTTTGTGTCATTTTACTCGAACATGTATGATTTCTGTACTCTGGATAATAGCGACAATACATTTGATTTATACGTTTATATTGTGTGTCACTCATAGATCTTGGGTGGCCAAGTGGGGGTTAGAATAGATTCATTTTCTTCAAGCTATCTTTCTTTGAGGACATAACCTCTCTCTCTCTCTCTTTAGCTGTGAGTACTGAGGAGTGAAGAGTTTCTTCTAAAATCTTGGTGCTATAGTGTCTCGAATAAGCGTTTATAGGTGTTAAAATAAGGTATTGATACCCTAATGATGGCTCAGTTCTTGTTAGTTTGTCGAGAGACATTGAAAACTGTGATTCTGGAAGAAAATTTTCACAGATTTGAGAGCACTTTGAAACATGTCATTATCTTATGCATGATTAAATAACATAAACAGATTGTTTCAGCAACTAAAAGGTTACTCAATCGACCAATGTGAATTTCAAACATAAGTGAAAACAAGGAGGGAACCCGATGCATATTTTTTTATCCGACTCATAAACTAATATCCTTTTCCTTTCCTTCTTTCATCTCCTCAACTCATATTCCTTATTAAAACTTTTTGTCTTTATTTTTTATCTTGTTGATTTGTGGTGGCAGATTCAATTTCTCTTTGGAAGTAAAGCATGCATGGAAATGCGTGAGTCTGCTTTTAGTTTAACGAAGAGGCTAGCTCAGACAGCGCAGGAGACATTTGGTGATTTTGAAGAAGCGGTCGAGAAAGATGCCACCAAGACTACTGTTTTTGATGGAACCGTCCATCCGTTGACTAGCTATGTGATAAATTATGTAAAATTTTTATTTGAGTAAGTTGTAATTTTTGTGCCTTCTTACTCTGCTGGTTTCTTTATTAGAACTCTCTTTCATTTTTGCTTATTCCACGGCAAAAGTCTGCTTACGTGCAGTTGTCTTTCTGTGCAGTGGTAATTATTCTTACATTATCAATCTGACTATTACCCATTTAATATTTTCAGCTACCGATCAACACTGAAGCTACTGTTTGAGGAGTTTGATACTACTCATCCACCGGAATCCCAATTGGCAGCTGTTACTACAAGGATTGTACTGGCTCTCCAGAATAACCTGGATGGGAAATCCAAGCAATATAAAGATCCTGCGTTGACCCAATTATTCCTTATGAACAACATTCACTATATTGTGAGATCTGTGCGGAGGTTTGTTTTATCCCACTATCTTATTGAGCAGGTAACATTCCATTTTACATACTGGTATGTAGCTTTCAATATTTATATTTTTTTTTCAGGTCAGAAGCAAAGGACGTGTTAGGAGATGATTGGGTACAAATACAGAGAAGAATTGTGCAGCAGCATGCTAATCAGTATAAGAGGGTTTCTTGGGCAAAGGTTCGTTCATCTAACCATCCCCAATTTTCATTAAAATTCTTCCAATTTATCTTGGTGACGTTTGAAGCTTTTACTGGGATCTGTTATCTTTTCCTTTTTCCAAACCCTGCTAGCTACTGAGAATGTCGGATACTCAGATCAGTCTGTTCACATCTTGATTCTGTGGAAATGTCATTTTTTTTCTTGATTTAAACCATGCCTCTTTTGAACTGAAGCATACCCCATTCTTCTTTGAGTTTCTTCCAAATTTATTTTTATATTTGTTGTCTTTACTGTCCAATTTATGGTTGCATCTCTTTAAACTGCCGCTTAAGAAGAAATGAGAAGCTCTTCCTTGGTTCGGTGTCTGAGAATCCATGGTAATACCTTTGAAGTTAATTGTTCTTTTCATATTTACTAGCTGTACGATGTTACATGTGCTCATTCATTAATGTGTGGTAACAATTAATGGTCCAAAATTTTTAAACCATCTTATGGTTCTCAGAAAACTTCAACTAGAAAACTTAGTTAATTTTTGTCTTAAAACATTGCAGATTCTGCAGTGTCTCACTGTTCAGAGCGCTCCGGGAAGTGGTGGAGGTGATAGTGGCAGCATTTCAAGAGGAATTGTAAAAGATAGGTTCAAGACTTTTAATGCACAATTTGAAGAAATTCATCAACGGCAATCTCAATGGACGGTTCCTGACAGTGAGTTACGCGAATCTTTAAGGCTCGCCGTTGCTGAAGTCCTACTGCCTGCCTACAGATCTTTCATTAAACGTTTCGGGCAAGTTCCCTCGTTCGTGTTTCCTCATCTCATTTACGAGAACATCTCTTCGTTTTCCGCATTCCTTAGTTTATGCAAATGCGATTGTTTATGTGCGCAGGCCGACGATTGAGAATGGGAAAAATCCCACAAAGTACATCAGATACAGACCCGAGGATCTTGAACGCATGCTGAATGAATTCTTTGAAGGTAAAACCTGGAATGATCCAAAGCGATAAACGTGCATTCTCACTGATTGGAAATTTAGATACTTCACTAACGTCATTGATTATTTTGTATGCAATGATGAGCTTAATTTATACGCATATTGATTTTCTTGCAAGAGTTTGTACTATTCTCTCCTCCATTTATGTCATTTCTAAGTGCTTAAAGAAAAGCAATACCGCAATTTTTAGTGCATTCGGATTTGAACATCAACTTGCTCACTCAAGGTCAGTTGTCTCAATTTTTTTTTTCAAAAAATAGTTTTCTCAAGGGATTCGGCCTTAAGCATAATGACATTACACCTTGCTCCAAACTAAGTGCTCTTTTCTTTTCTTTTTTTTTGGCCAGATTTGAACCTTGATCTTTTGATTTCTATTACAAGAGGTCAAACAAAATGAGCTTTTTTAAAGAAAAAAAAAAAAGGAAATTGATGCACATTTATGTGTAAATTGATTAAAGACATAATGATTATGACACCAGAAGAGAAAATTTAACAAAGGTGACATGAATCCGATTGAATAATCTCATTAGAACTGGCCTACCAAAAATTGTTTTCTTTATGACCATCATAACAGTATCTACTGTTTATCCGGAGGTTCAATATTCCTCTCCTAAATTATAGATTTTACTTCAATTAATACAAATTTTCCTTCGTGTAAATATATTATTCAAAACCCTGTCGTACGCTGGTTTGTTTAAAATATCGGTTTGGAAAATAAATTAGAAAATATTTTTATAAATCAAGCAAAAAATTAAAACCGTACGTTTAGGACATGTTTGGCCCGCGGGTTTATAAGGGGCTGCACTTTAATACAAACTTAGACCTACGTTTGGCTGCAAAAAAACAATTGCACTAGTCCGTATATTTTTTGTAAGATTGTGTGGCATGTGCAAATGAGAAAAGATGCTAGTCTGCTACGTATAATTATATTTTATTAATAAATATAAATAATAAACAAATTAAAATATTAAAATATTTATTAAATTCATTTAATATTTATTTAATATAAATAAATAATACCACTTAGTATTATTTAATATTAAAAATACATAATACAATCTGTGCTCTACCAAACACGATATATATTATTACAATACAATATAATTACAATCCAATACATTCCACCAGTACAGAGCGACACACTAAACGCACCCTTACTCTAAGGAGCAAGTCTGAGTTGGTGCTGTGTGCCCGTGCCGTCACTGTGTGACAAGACCCGGTTCACGGGTTCAGATTAAGCCTACTGTTTTAGGCTTTTAGCTGCTGATGTTTGACCAATTCTACACCTTTCACCGTATCAATTTGACTAGCCTGTCATGTTGACACAATTGGCCCTCGATATTTGATAAGTTGGACAAGTCAGCTTGGAGGGCTTTCACTTAGCTCTAGCTCTCTCATTAATTCATAACCCAGTTGAGCTGCCAGATTTTGTTCTTTTATTAGTTCAAAATAACTAGGGGCTTAGTCAAATACTTATCACACAAATTGACCCCTATATATGTATATGCATGTATTGTTCCACATAACAAATTCTAATCATCACAATCATCAACAAACAAAACATCACCATCATTTCTCACTTTCAATCTGTTGAAAAGGTTTGACCACTTGATTTTGATGAACAAGAAATGCTGAGGGATTCTCCATACACGCCACTGCTTCCCGTCACAAATCAATGTTCCTTCAATTCAGCTAGTGCTACTACAGACGTAGCCAAACACATTCTTAATTTTATCACAACTTTATTCTTCCTACTTCTCTTTACTTGCACACTTTTCATTGTCGTAGAAGTTTGTTTTATCCCACGTAAACCCATTTTCTATCTAAATTCGCTTTCTGTTGCCAACTTCACCGTCTCAAAAACAAAGCTGGCTGGTATCTGGGCAGCAGACTTCACCATCTCTAACCCTAATTCGGCAGCGGAGATTTCATTTGAGAGTATAGAAAGCACAGTATCGTACAAAGGAAATGACGCGTTAGCGATAACTTCATTTGAAGATTTTGGTGTTGGTTTTAGAGGAGAAAAAAATGTTGAAATGAAATTTGAGACAAGTGGATACGAGGGTGATCAACCAATCGTTGAATATCCAGTTTTGAAGGAGATTGATGAGGAAAGAAAGAGTACTGGAACGGTGCGTTTTGGCATCAGGCTAAGCATGTGGGCAACGTACAAGACTAGTTATTATTGGGGTACGTGTAGAAGACGAGTTCTTACTCATTCTTCTTGTTTAAATTTGAATGTTGGAGTTTTTGCAGGAAATGGTAGCTTGATTGGAGATGATAAAAGATATTGTCATGTTGGTGTCATGATTTCTGAGAGAGAGAAATAATTTTTGGAAAGTTTTGAGAATGTAGAACTTGTTTCCTTTTTTTTTCTGAGAAATGAAGAAGAATTTGTTAATTAGATGGTTTCTTGTTTGTCTCTGACTATCCGAAAGAGGACTAACATGGAAGAAGACTAATGTCGTGTATTTCTTCGATTCTTGCAGTCAATTTCTCAAAGAAAATTTTTCTAAAGAGTATTGGTATAAGGAGAAATATAGAATAGCAAGTGGTAGTCTAGCTCTCCAGTGCTTTATCTGACGACAGAGAGGTAACCATGGTTGATCAATCGGTGAAACGTTAAAAAAAAAGGAAAATCGAAACGAATTTTTGGGTTTAAATTCAAAATTGAAACAAAAAAACTTGGTAGGAAAATAAATTCCTGGGTTCCGAATTAAAATCTTCGTTATTTTTTTTTTTTTAAAGAAGAGCAATGGGATCCTTGTTTGGTCAAAAACATAGGTAGAATGGAGAAGGCCCATCAATTGAATGCACTAAAGCACTACCAAGAATATATATAGATAGACCAATGAGCTTTAGTCTAGTGGGAGAGCCCTTGCACTCTGGTTATTTATAATCTTTCCTCAATTATCAAATAATTGAGTGGTGCTAGCTTATTTTTCACAAAATGTGAGTAGAGTAGACATTTCTCGAATATTTGAGAGGGTTTAAAAATTTTGAGCAATATTTCAAAGAAGTACATATTACGAAAAAAGATCTCAATTATAGAATATATTTGTAAATACTAATTGTAATATCTACAATTTTATATAACAGTATTAAAAAAATATAGATAGATAGATAAAAATTGTAATATCTACAATTTTATATAACAGTATTAAAAAAATATAGATAGATAGATAGATTTAACCACACATTAAAAAGAGCTCTCAGAAAGAACGATCAAACGGGCCATGGTTTTTGGGAATGTCTTGAATGTCAGAGGGTTGGTGGTACAATACAAGAATTCGAGTTTGATCCACGGAAGATAATTTCACAATTCAAAAGCAAAATTGAAAAAGAAAATATTTTATTACTGACATAAAACTCTTCTTTATGTCATATCGAATGACAAAATATTCTTATATAACTTTCATTTTAAACCGCATATATTACTTTCATAACAACTCTTTTTTAAAATAATATTGTCGAATACATATTACTTTCATTGTTAATACAAGTTATGAAGAATAATATTCAAACTTAAAAATATAGTATCTTAAAAATATCATTTTTATTGTTATTTTTGTTCCATAAAAATATTATTTCAAAAACAATATCGAAGGCACCCTAAATTTCTATTTATAAACAATAAGAGTCAACTAACAAAAATACTTTTTATTCTTTTTTTTTCCCCTCAATGACAGTGTGTAAAGACAATTTTACCCAAAACTTACTACCAACCTGTTTATCCAAACATACCTAAAAGGCTAAAACTTTCCAAATCCCATTAGTACGCTTACAACCAACATTCTACACCGTAATTAACTATTTTAAAAAACAGTTGTTATGAAAAGTAATATTCGTTTTTATTTCTTCTCTTCTCTTCATTAATTTACATTCTTTCCTCCTCTTTCTGTTCCTCTTTCCTTTCCTTTCGTTTAATCAAATTCTCTCCCTCCCTCCCCACATCTCTCTATGCAAAGGAGGAGAGTGTGCCGCCGCCATGGATGATTCTAGAAGAAATAAATACGGCCAATCCTCGGACGAAATTCCCGAACCGCCACCACCCACCCGCCAATATTTTGAGCCACAACAGCCGGCACCTTTCCCTCCACTGCCGCCGGCAATGGGCTACCCACCGGCTATGGGCTATCCTCCGGGCTACCGTAACGGATACGACCAGCAACATTATCAGCAAGGACCACCGCCGTCACCGGACATGTACTACGCTCCTCCACATTGCCCGCGCCAAGACCCTGGCCCACCTAGTTCCTTTTCCATCCTTACAACCATGATGTTGTTCGTTTTCTTCACATTTATTTTCGGTCTCGTAATAATGTTTCTCATTGCTCGCCCTAAGTTTCCCATTTTTCACGTGGAAACCCTAGCCGTCACAAACTTCAGTGTCGCAAATGATGATTTCACGTCTGCATGGGAAATAAATCTGGTCGTCGAGAACAGAAACTTTGGAGCCAATGTACATTTTGATCGTATCCAAAGCTTTATATATTTTAACACCGATGATTTGCTTGCGTCATCTCATTTTGATCATCCAACAAAAGATGTGACTGTAAAGGCAAATGAAAAGGGTACCATCGACATAAAGTTATCGACGGCCGATTATAAACAGTCGGTGCCGGCGCCGGGCAAGAGGGTGATGGAGGAAATGAGGAACATACGCGAAACCGGAGTCGTTCCATTTTCTTTGAGAGCATTTGCATGGTCTCAAATTGAAGCAGGTTTGTTTTATACAGAAACAAAACATATTCAGAGTAGAATTATTTGCGAGGATTTGAAGGTTCATTTTGAAGGAGACACCGGTAATGGAAAGTTAAATGGTAAATCCAAGGACTGTGTAGTTGATCTGTGAATTTTCCTTTTTTTTTTTTCAAATTTTTTTCTTTCTCTTTTCGATCTATATTGTTGGCATGACTGGCATTCTGTAGAGAGAATTCTTTTCCTTTTTCTTTTAATTTTGTTATATATTTTGTAGAAAGATATAGTGACTTCCATGAGATTTCATGCTAATGTTTATTAAAAAAAAAATTATCGCCTCTGTTGTGGTTACTTTAACATTAATATTAATCAGTTAACCCAAGAATTCCATAAATCAGTTAAATTACTTAGCTCTTGTTTTGAAAATGAGGGTTATATACGTAATATGTTCCTCCTTGGCAGCTTCATTTTTGCCAGTTTTAATTTATTAGATTATTGGTAACATGTGATAGCCGAATTGGCTAATTATCCCCCCGCCGGAAGGGGGGTGGTTGGGGAGGGGAAAATGCAATCCCAAGACAAGAGAAAGTAAAAATTAAACTTATGGGTCTCAAAAGCATTAAGAAAGCGCGTGGGCCTGTAACTTGAACCGATTATTAGATGGCCCTTTAGGCCTTTACATTATATGCTCAAACAATATTTCTTTGGTGATTAAAACATAAATAAATAAATATTTCTTTGATGGTTGACATGGGTTCCAATTTGTCCAACTTTAACTGACGTCGTTTATTTATTGTTCGCTTATTAGAATTAAATATAAATTCACTGATGGATTTGAAACATAATGAGCTTCTAATATTACGCATCTTCTTCATCAAGCGATTGAACCTAAGGCCCCTTGCATAGATAATGTAAATGCGTCGGAATATTCAAAGATTTACAATATATGCTTGCTTCAGCTACATAAGGATAAAAAGAAATTCAATGACGGTAAAATCACCTTTTTTTTTTTTAATTTGAAATTTGAGGGGAATACATTTAAAACTGTGGGGTTGATTTTGTTTTATTACATTGTCCACTCATTTGGAGTCCGCAATATTTACAATAAAAAAAACCACTTAAATTTTATGCAAATATATTTTTGAACTGTGATATCAAAAAATCTGAAATGCAAATAATATTAAGAAAAAAAAAAACAAATTCTAAATGAACACAGCAGCGGATGCTGTTCTCAGTATTTAATTTTTTTTTATTAAAAAGAAACAAAAACAAAACAAAACAAACAAACAAACAAAACAAAACCTTCC
Organism: Citrus glauca; assembly: GCA_029633175.1. NCBI lineage: Eukaryota > Viridiplantae > Streptophyta > Magnoliopsida > Sapindales > Rutaceae > Citrus > Citrus glauca. The sequence continues at coordinate 26,740,615 of JAQOOD010000006.1, read as the reverse complement.
AAGTAAATGTTGGTCGTTCACCTCAACTTCAAAACCTTAAAACAAATTAGCATTGTTCAATTGAGGCGCGTCACGTGTACATCAACAGCTCACAGCCTTGGTTTCATCTTCACTCTCCCGCTGCTCACACGGTCATGAGCGCCATTTAGCGCCTTGTTTTTGATCATAATCAATCATTCATCAATAATCCTCACTTTCAAATTTCAACAAAGAAAAAACGAAATGGCCGCGTCAGCGGAAGCCAATAAGCCGGAGCCGGCGACTGGCTACCCGGTCACCTACGCGTACGCGGCCCCACCACCTCAGCCGCAAGTGGCACCCACCAACCGATCTCCATTCCGTCTTGCCAGTTTCTGGTCCCGACTCCTCTGCCGTCTGTTCCTCGTCGTTATCGTGATCATCTCGATCATGGCAGTAGCCTCTTTCGCCACGTGGCTGATTCTCAAACCCGAGTTCCCAGAGTTCCAAGTCGACTCGGCTTCCATCGCCCAACTCAACACCACCTCGGCCAACTCCACCATGACCGCCACCTGGCAGCTCTCTCTCAGAGTCAGGAACCCGAACAGAAAACTGGCTCTCGTCTATAACACGCTCGAGGCCACGGTCTTGTACGGCGAATGGGAGCTCGACTCGACGCTGCTACCGCCGTTCTCGCAGGAGAAGGGGAACGAGACGCGTCTCCATTTCCAAGCGGGGTTACTGAGCGAGTACGTCGGGGAGAGCGTGGCCCGTGGGATAGAGAAGGAGAGAGCGCGTGGAGAAGTGGAGTTCGGTATCGGGGTCTATGGGTGGGTCCGGTATAAAGCAAGGTGGTGGAGCATGCGGTGGCGTTTTATGAATGTGTACTGTAACGGCGTTAAAATTGGGGTTTCGAATGACGGTGGGACCGCTGGTGATTTGGTGGGCCAGGTCAGACCTTGCCGTGTTGAAATGTGAGTTGAGTTATGATGCACGGATGATGATCGTGAACATGGGATCCTTTCTCGTTAAACGTTTTTGTGAAACGTAGTTGTTGTTGTTTATTACATACGGCGGTAATTAGAAAATCGGTATTCATTTTCAAAGTTATTAAACGAAGTTACGTTATTATTCTATTAATAATAATATTAACAGTTGTAGTAATAATAATGTCTAATGACTAACAAAGCTTCTAATATCCATGATCCTAGTTTGTTTTTATCAAAATTTTCAGTTAATGTGTTATATTTATTATTATTATTATTATTTTGGGGAATTTGAGAAATCTAACCTGAAATTTGAAAAAATAAATAAAAGAAACATGCTTGTTTTATTTTTAACCATGTCTATTAGGGTTGGCAAATTAAGTGTTTGGGCTGGATTTTTTCAAGCCCAAACCTAAGTCCATTAGAGTAGATGTGTGAGGATTGAGTATGGGCAAGCTTAAACTTCTACTTATTTTTTAAACTTTTTTAAAATTATTGTAAACTTGAAATGGGTTAATAATATTTAAGTTATTATAATTAATAATAAATTAAAAAAATAAATATTTAAAAATAAAATAATAAATAAAGAAAATAAATAAAAGTTTAAAAATTTATTTTTTTAATATAATTCTATAATTCGAACACTCTCTTAATGAATTAATACTTAAAAAAGAGATTAGTATTATAATTTTAAATTTTTTTAATTATTAATATTTAAATAGTGATTTGTGTTTTTATTATTTTTTATTATTTTTTAAATTTAAATTTATTATTTTACTTTTAAAAAAATAAAAAACTTGAGCCTGACCTAAACTTTTTTTTTGAACCCTTATATGAGCCCTCATGTGGAAGGTTTTGGGCCAAAACTTCATTAAAGCATGAATTACGAGAAAATTTATTGATTATTAGTACATTAACTTGGATCCATTCTCCAAAGGGCATAAAAGTAATGATCCAGACATCTTTTATCCGTGTATTATAATTATTATATACATGTGTGTGTGTTTCGTGGCGTATCTTTCAAATTCTCTATTGAATTTAAATTTCTTTGAAAGGGGAAATCACTTTTTATCTGCGCTGGATTTTCTCTTGTTACGAGTTTGTTGATACCATTGTTCTTAACTTTTTGTACATGTCTTAAGGTTAGAAGAAATGCATGCACTTCTTGAACTTGAACCTGATCAATTTTTTATTTTCAAAAAAACTAGTTTCTTCACTTTTGCACGTAGAATTATAACTTTCTTCACTTATATTTTTTAATATTTAAGTTCTCAATTGTGTTTGTGATTAAAGGCCTTTTGGCAATATTTTAGAGCTAATACATTTTTTGATTACTCTGTTTCGGCACAAACATTTCTGCTGAAGGGTACAAAACTGTTTGGAAAATCAATAATGCATATTTTAAAACCTCAAATTTCTGAAAGGTTTAAAGCATCTACTTCTTTCCTCTCTGCATTGGTGGCGTTCCTAGGATGGGAAGTGAAAATCATAGTTTGAGGAAGCTTTCTGAGCTTGCGTTAGGTTAGTGCAACAAAAAAGCCAGCGGGGGAGATATGGGGATCAAGCTTGTATTTCCTGTATTTGGGTTGCCTTTTGTCTTTGCCTCCTTTGTCCTTTTTCTTTTCTTCTTTGTGCTTCTGATGCAAGCCTGGCTTCGGAGTGGCTTTGGGAATGGTTGATGCTGGCGACTATTAGCTGCTACCTGACTGGGAATGGCCCCCATTCTAACACCTCAGCATTCATCCCTGCAACCCTGTGCATCAAACGCCAGACCTTTAGGCATTAGTGCTAATTCATGACTTTTCAATGTGCCTCATATGTGAATTAAATTTTTGCTTAGCTCATGAAAACGTGATTGGAGATTCAAGTCCGTATTAGATGGCAATTGATTACTACATATTCTCCATATCCAATATGTGATCCTTAATAATTATTTTCAGAATCTCCATGGTTCTATATGTTTCTTTATGTTTGCCGCTGCTTATTTCCAAATGATCCAAATATCGAAATAAAATCCCCTCATATTCATCTATCCAAGTGGCGATTCTGCTCGTTATGTAGCTTGATAAACTTTTTAGTTTCTTAGTTTCAACCAAATATATATATATATATATATTGTGTGTGTGTGTGTGTGTGTGGTCAGTTTTAGAATGTGCAAGTTTCAAGTTTGGTTATGCTACAGTCGGAAAAAGGTCGACTTTTTTTTCCACTTGATCTGGGATCAGGAAGGATGTTTAGGGATGGTAATATAACAGGAAGATAGGATATTCATCAGTGTTAGCAAGAAGTCAATTTGGATACAGAATTAAACTTCTCCAGACGTTGGCCAAGATCAAGAATGAGTCTTGGTTTCCTTAACGTAGGAAACACGCGCATACAAAGAGCCTCTTAGTCCCCTGTAACTCTGCTCTCAATAGACCTGGGAATGCTCTGTCTTTTGGTTATAACACTGTTTCTGCGCCACCTGTTGACGTAGCCAACGTTCATATATGTATGCAAAATAATAATCACCGAGCAAATTTTCAAGTAAACTATCAATCAAATTTCAGTTTATCGGTGAATCCCACTGTAGTTGATATTGTCCTGAAATTGATTGACTTGACTTGGTCAGTCGTTTTAGTCTACAATGGGATGAGGAAGAAGAATTAAATTTCGATACATATATTTATTCTTAATACAGGAACGGGTTCTTTTTGCACATAGTGTAGAATGAAACATTGTCCAGTCAAGGTTGCAGTAATACTGTCCTTAAAATTGTAGAGACTAGTAAGTAGCTGTAGACTAAAACACATATCAGTTGTAATTTGTCTGCTGATGGTGCAATTTTTATGTGCACGCCTTGAGTTTTGTATGCCCATGTATGCGTATCAGTTGGTTACTTAGTGCTCTGGTTGTGGAAATTGGAAAGGGAATCTGGTTGCTGTTGTGATGATTGATTAAAATTTCGTTGGCTCTGATACTTTGTGCTGGATTTGCAGTTCCTGTTGACGTTTCGGTGTGCATCACAAGCCCTCAAACTAGATTTGACTGATTGAACTCAAGACTGCAAAACGTTATAACTTTCAGATAATGCTATCATCTGAAACTTCCCGATTTTTCGGATAAGCATTGAAAGTTTGGATTAGCACGGACACCTCTCAACTGTAGTAGCATTATTCAGCAAGAGCCAAGTGATAGGAACTGGACAAAACCTAATTGACCTGTTCTTTCTGAACTTTTATGGAGGCATTGGCTATGGAATCCCTATGGCTATCTGGAAATTAATTGTTGTGCATGATAAGATTCCCAGTCACCATTGCTGGGACCACATCTTGTTGCTGTATTTGAACGTGATTGAGACCGTGAAGAGAGGACAAATAGAGATATAAATTGATAACTTTTAATCACATATTTTTTTATACTCTATGATTATTGATTATGTGTTTTGCGCGGAAACTTCTATTTTTTCCAGAGGGATCTTGACATAATTTTGTAGAATTTGTGAGAACAAGCCACTTGGTGCAAAGTGCAAACCCAGAAAATATTGTTGAAAACAAATGGTCGTTGTATTGTTGAAAACAAATGGTTGTTGGATTGTTGAAACCATGACTACTAACGCATACATTAAGCTAGTAAAATGTGCTATAAATTATTGTATAGCTCAAAAAAGTGTTCATATTTTATCAGATCATTTACATTGCTTCGTATCCTTTCATATCTTTTAATTTATGGTTTCTTGCCATCATTCTATCCCACTACATCTTGTTCTTTTGTAACTAAATTGACAACAACATCCAAATGAATCTGAACCTTACATCCCCACTAAAACTTGCTTTCATTTTCACTTTAATTCGAGGATCAACAAACTCTCTCAAAATCATCCAAGAGTGTTTAATCATCTTAATGTGGACTGATAAATGAAAAAAAATCATCTTCCCAATTTCGATTCCCAAAAATGAAACGCGAATTCAAAAAAAAAAAAGTCCATTTTCTTTCATTTTCAATCTTTTTCTGCTTTTTGAATTTGGAGTTTTGTGGTGATTGGCCCCTTAATTTTCTTACCAATGAAGACTTCTTTACTTTTGCTCTTTGTTCAATTTTCCACTTCCTAGTTTTGTCTTCTTCACTAGCCTCGTATTTCTAAGACAAGCAAAGGCCGTCTCTTATTTGTCCAAATGTAAACCTTCAAGCCAATCACGTGTATGCCACGCCCAAAATTGGAGTGTTCAGATTATGAATATTAGGTTGGAAGGATAGTATCACAAAACTTTGTTGTGTGAATTGTGAAAACAAAACACATATTAATTTTCTTCAAAGATAATTTATCATTGACCACTCTTGACGTTTTTTTTTTTTGTTTATTAGTGTTGTTGTATAAACCTTCTTAAACTCTATTTTTCTATAAGAGAAATTATTGATAACTTGTTGTAACTCACTCAACTCTTCTTTGTGTGTTTGAAATAATTTTTCTTCTTTAAATTTAAAATTTAGAAATAGGCTCGACTTATTATGAGTTTAAATTCTCAATTGCACTATAATAATTTTTATTTTTATTTTTTTTATATTTCACACGCCTTTCCATCACACCCTATGCAGAAATACGTACTAACTTTTCCCTCTTAGTTTTATCATTCGCCCATTGCTTCTATTACGAAAACCCAACCAACAAGGTTATTCTCTTAACCCAACCAACAAGGTTATTCTCTTTCTCCCTCCCTCTCTCTCTCTAAAATACATCTTATGGCCAGACTAAGGTTTTTTTTTTTTTTTTTTGCCACTTTGTTTGATTGAAAAAATGGCCTACGAATTCTTTGACTGAGATGTCACAACTGATAAAAAAAAAATCTTTATGGAGATAAGACCCATAAAAGAAAAGGGGAAAGAAAAAAGGTCCTGTAAATGATTTTTTTAGAGAAGGGAAACAATGGTCTTCTTAAAAGTATTTATCCTTTAATTATTTTTAAGGAAAATCCGAAAAAAAATACTAATTATTTTCATCTTAGTCTCTTTTCTAATAACTTATTATGAAATTATAAAAAAATATTTTTTAAGTCATACCGACAGTGTGGAAAGCGATGTATTGCAATTAATTTGTATGAGTTGACGCTTGATTATCTCCGAAACTGCAGGTCATTTGCACGCGCTTTAATGGGTGAAATGAAATGAAATGAAGTACATTACTGACAAGAAGAAGTTTCCACTGTTGATTCATAAGTTAAAAGAACAGAAAGCCACAAGTGAAAGTTAGAACTGTAGCCGTTCGAAGAAGATCCTCATGTGGGGACTTTACTTAATTAAATTCTTCCTTATTATTTTTTTCGTGAAGTACAGAAGCTGGGGTGATGGGTATAAGAATCAGCCTAAATTTCGGTGTCCAAAAAGCAGAGGGCCAGAGACTTTGTAGGCTATCTGCATGTTAGCTATACGGAAAAAAAAAAAAAAAAAGCCCCACCATCTTCTGTATTTTTAACAGCATTATTCTTATTGCCTTTTCTTTGCCCTCTGCCTTACTTTTTTTCCTTTTGCAGAATCAAATAGTATATGGAGGGGGTCTAGGGTTCTTCTTTCACGCACATTGAACTCATTTAAGGGGGAAAATCTAGACCGTTTTTTCGTTCCACTTTTGTCGTTCCCGTGTGTTGTTTAATTAATTATATAGGAGAAATCATGCACCAACAGCAATTAGGATTTGTCATTTAAGGATGTGTTAAAACTTATATATGAGTTGTGATAAGAGTAGCATGTCATCACTCTACTTTTTTCTTGATAGAAACTGAGCTCAAATGAGTGCGTTTCTAGCATTTAGTCAATTGTGCTATTAGCATTAAGATATTAAAATATTTGATAAATATTTACAGTTACAGTCAAGATATTAAAAAATTTAGTAAACACCTACAGTTTGACTTTGATAACATAATTAATTATTTTCCATGTATGTTTATCAAACACACATCGATTTAATTTTTTTTATAACTACAGCTATCATTCTACAATAGTTATAGTCGCCTTTGATGACACATTTAATTATTAATTTTTAACAGATGTTTACTTAAAAATAACAACTGACTTAATTGATAGTTAGCGGTGTTTATCAAACATGAACCGATTATTATTATTTTTTAACAATTCAAACCTTTATTTCACAATAGTTGTAACTTAAAATGATAAACTAAATAAATTTAAAAAAATTACTTCACTTAATTATTAATCTATTAGTCAACAATGAATTTGCATTTTGGAGAAAAGTTTATAGTTAGATTATTATCTAAATAAAATCACATTTTTATTTAGATAATGATTAATTATAATAATACTCAAAATAAGAATCCAAGTAGACCATTGGCCTACAATATTATACATGATTGAGTCTCCGACAGTCCACCCATTTTACGTGTTACTCATTTTGATCCTCCGTTATTCATTGGCTAGTTATACAATTAGATTTTTCTTTTTCAACAATTATTACCTAATGTGTGTTCAAAATTTGAGAAAATGGAAGACGAAATAGGGGACCCACTTTAGAAGATTGTTCGCGTGCTGTTTATTATTTCAATATCGTCTTGCTTGAATGGAGGGGGAAAAAAAAAGGAGTATTGAATGAGAAAACAAATATGAGAACGAGAATCACGTTCTAAAATAATTTTTTGGGTTAGATTTTCAAGATCGTTAAGAAAACATAATATCATGAGTTGACAATTGATATATGTTCTTTATTATTGTATATTCGCTAGTGATCTTGTCATTAAAAAATTTTCCATCATTTATTTTGTTTTCCTTCTCCCACAGTTATGATTTAGCTCTCCTTCTAGGTTCCATGTATCAAAATATAAAATAAGAAGCTGTAAAGAAGAAAGAAAAAGATTTTGTAAAATCTATACACTCTAAAATGCATATGTTAAAATGTTCAAAATAACACATAAATATTCAAAGACATTATATTTATGAACATTAGACAAATATTTTGATTATTTTATTGTATGATATTAGCTAAATTTTTTATGCACTAATACGGCAGATTTTCAAACATCAAATCTCATCTACCATTACCAAAAAAAATAAAAATAAAAATTACCAATTGAACTAATTAACATTTATAGTAAATTATTTTTGTTGTTAGAGAAACTTCTTTTTCATTTTTATTTCCTATTTTTCTCTTGTAATTTATTGTTATGTCCCTCGTACAAACATATATAAATTTAGAGATGGTACATGAATTTTGTTGGCCTTAAGAGCCAGGCACAATGGCATAAAATAATTGACAAATGCATAATAATATAGCATAGACATCAAAATTAAACTAAATGAATTTTCTGTCACGTGTAAAGTTTTAAGACTACTTGCACTAGAAGCGACAAGAATATAAATATTCATTAAAGAAATTGGACAATAAGGTTGCTTGAGATAGGTGTCTTTGAATTTTCTTCAGCAACAATAATTGACTGCCTTGATCAAATTTTGGATCCATTAATCGGACGATGGATGTAAATGATGAAAGCAGGAAAAAGAAAACTCGAACAAAATGTGATTGAAGGTTAGGTGGAATGTCAACAAACAGAAAGAGCTTTCTTCTCTTTCATTATGAACGGTAATACTTTGTTAATTTCGTTGCTTGATGCCTTTACCATCACCAATCCTGATCCTAACTTTTTGTTAACATATATCTAGTGCTAGTAGTTGTGGGCAACTCATAGTCTACAGATCTAAATTACATGATTGATTGATTTATTAATCAACATGTAATTGATATTGTTAATTGCTAACTTTTAGTGTTGGTTGGTCGAAAAACTTTTTATTATTGATTATATTATCTCCCATCATGGAGACAATGAATATTTGAAAACTTTTAACCTACTTTTATTGCAATAAGAAAAACTTAATTTACTAAATAAGCGTTTAAAAAAAATGGAGCACTCTTATGCATTTAATTGCATATTAGTGTATATTTTGATTCATTATCATAGAATGAAGCCGGACAATACTCTTCTATTTTATTTAAAATTTTAGAAACTCCAACCTAACTTGTTTTCCCTAATTTTCACTATCTTTTTTTTTACGAAATTAATTATATTTAAATTATTCACCTAATAAATGATAAATCCTAATATGTTCAATTTCTATTAGAAAAATGATCAAGAAGAGAAATGATTGAAAGAAAAAGGAAAATGGACTACGTAATCCCTTTTCATAAAGCCTTGAATCTTTTTCCGCGATTGATAGAAAGGAAGGAGAGCCACGAAACTTCCTCTCTTCCCCCAAATTCAACATTTTCCCCAATATTTGACTTTTCTTGCACTCTCGTCCTTGTTGATTTAAAGTACCAAAATCTCGTTAACATGATTCATTCAAGTTTCAGCGTTAGGGTAAGAGCTGATAGGCTTTGTTTGGATGCAAGCAAGAGTATATATTCTCGAACCCTCCGCATTAAGAAAGACCAAAAAGAAGGTCGGTAGTTGTTGAGCTGGGAGCTACTGTCATCATGGTAAACTGGGGCCCAATCAAAGCATCATCGGAAACGTGTTGCTTAGGCTTTCCTCATCCAATCATCGAATTCCAACGGTGATCAATATGTCGTGCATTTTTATATCGGCGTTGTTCAAGCTTGACACGTAAAAAGTAACAAGCCAGTATATATAACACTCGAAATGATTTAAAAGAAAATATATATTATTTAATACTTGAAAGTCATTAATCTTTTGTTATCTTTATCTTTCTAAGTCTCATTAACAAAAGGGTATATGGGATCACCATACGAGAATTGTACCATACTATTAATAATGATACTACCGTATTAAATGGATCTTGTTCAGTATTTCAAAGGAAATCGAGAATAAACAAAATTGCAATTAAATTATACAAATATATCTTACTTGGAAAATGAAAAGTTTTTTTTCTTTTTTCTTGATTAAAGAAAAAGGACCCAATCAATGTTATTAAAAGAAAAAACCCATTTAGTTTTGATTTGATTCCTTTGAATTATAAAGTGATTTGTCAGAATTTGGAATCAAACAGAAAAGTTCGCTTTTTTCTTTTTAATAGAAAGTTTATTTCGATGGACATAAGATTGCCTATTCACACAGTAACATAATAAGAACGATTAGACACAGAAAAAGATGTACACATTGATGGAAAATGGCAAATTGTGAAGTTTGATTTCAATTATTGAATCCAATACTTTCTAATTATATGTGAACATCGATATAATAATATCGCCATGCACTGTACTATCTACCAAGTTTACATTTAATTAATTTAAAAAATAAAAAGATAAGTTATTTATTTTTAAAATTAAAGTAAAAGTATTATAACTTCCACTCACTCAAGCTTACTTAATCATTATCTATTAATTATTTCCCTTTTCACTATACGCAATCTATAAAATAAATTATAAACAAATATAATTTTAAACACAGATTAAAATTTTATCTTAATCATAATTTTTCCGGAATAAAAATTCATGTATTTAATTTATGATTAATAAATAAAAAAAGTTAAATCTTATTACTATACTACTATATGACATATAATATAAAACCTTAAAAAATTTAGGATCGCTCAAATAGGAGGAGGATTCTAATCCTATAAACATACTGCACTTTCATCGCAAGTCTTGGTCAACACAAAAGCAAGTTAAGCCCCGCCCCGCCCCGCCCGCGCACCCCCCCACCCCCCCTTCCTTCTTCCCCTTTATACACAAAGGCCTCACTTTATCATTAAGGCACTCGTCTCTCAAAACTCTCTCTCAGAAAAGGAAAGGAGGAACCCAAAAAAAAAAAAAAAAAAACTAACAGTCTTCTTCTACTTCTTTTCCTATCACACCATGTCAGAGAAAATCTGCGACAAGCACGGCTGCAAACGCCGTAAAATATTCCGGAGAATCATCGCCGGCATCCTCATCTTCATCCTCATAGTCCTAATCACCATCCTCATCGTGTGGGCCATCCTCCGCCCTACGAAACCTAGGTTCATCCTCCAAGACGCCACCGTTTACGTCTTCAACGTCTCGAACCCGAACGTCCTCACGTCAAGCTTCCAAGTCACAATTTCCTCCCGAAACCCTAATGACAGAATCGGTATTTACTACGACAAGCTTGACCTTTACGCCACTTACCATGGCCAACAGATCACTTACAAGACTTCCCTCCCTACCACTTATCAAGGCCACAAGGAGATCAACGTTTGGTCACCGTACGTTTACGGTAACGCCGTCCCCGTGGCCCCGTACAATGCTGTGTCCTTGACTCAAGATCAGTCTAGTGGGATCATCCCTTTGATGTTCAAGATTGATGGACGGGTCAGATGGAAAGTCGGCACCTTCATTACCGGCAAGTATCATTTGTACGTCAGGTGTTCTGCGTATATAAATTTTGGTGACAGGCAGGCCGGGACCGCCGTCGGTAATAACGCCGTCAAGTACCAGCTTGTGCAGTCTTGCAGCGTTAGTGTGTGATGAAGCTGAAGATAGAACTAGAAGATGATGTGATGATGGACATGGGTGACGCCGTTAAAAGTATTTTAAATTTATCTCCCTTTTCTCCTATTTATTTTACTTTTTCTTCTTTTAATATAATTAAAGAGTTGAATTGTGCATTTTGCTATAGAATAAACGGAGAGATAACGAAAGGGGAACAGATAGCAAAATTACAATATGTGCAAGTTGTAGTTATTAAAAAAAATAATATGAATTAATTGAAATTATATTGTGTTTTTAAGATTGAATGTAATAGATAAAAATTGAGTGCCGACAGGGGGTTGTGGTGTCATTTTCTTCCCGTTTCTAAAAACGACATTTCTTGATTGTGACTTGCTTTTTGTTTACTTCTCCTAACGATCAATTTCTTAATTTTGGATCTCTCAAATGATAAAATAAAAAAATATTTCCAATATTTTTTTTGTAATTCCTTTTTTTTATTTTACATTTTTAAGTACAATAATTTTATGTATATGAGAACGACTATATGGAGGCAAATTAAATGACAACTCGGAATTGGTAATTTAATACCAAACGAGTAGGAATGCAAAACAATGCGCGAAAGGAGTTGACAAAAGGGACGAAATAGTTAGTATGTGGGGCTGCCCACTTCTAAAACATGTGGTGTCTGCTTCTTTAGGGATACAAATTGTTACACACATACCTATTTTATTTTTTATTTTTTAACTTCTGGAAACGTTTTTAAATTTAGGAAACAAATTTTACGTTTTAGGTTACAGAGTTTTTTAAGTAAATGTGAAATTAGAAGGATTATTATTTGTACATTGGGGGGGGGGGGGGGGTTGATGTGGTGAGGGTGTGAATGGGGAATATGGGGTGGGTTCATAGGTCACATGGGGGTTTAGTGGTGGTCCTTTTCATCGCCTCACCGATTCTTTACCAAATAGTAATGGCTTGATAGAGAAAGCGGTTTGATTGTGTCTGTACATTATGCTCGATCGATTCAATGTATGGGCCTTATCTTTTTTTTAATTTAATCAAAGTTTAGTTCCACTAAACGCTCGGCTTAACTTTATAATAATAATCGTGGTTATTGGGCAAAGATAGTGTGCTACCATAAATAATCTTATGAGATGTTAATTAAGAACCTTATTTGCCACCGCCATCATATGAACTCATCCATTAATAGAAGCCATGTGATCATATGCTCTATGACTGATACGTTGGGGCTGACGCTGACCAGTCATGAGTTAAGTCTTAAGTTGGTAATTGTATCAATAAGTCAACACGTGGCAAGATGACGTCGGCTGATTCAAATAATAATCCAGCACCTACAAGTAAACATTAAATGGAAATACCAAATCGAGCAAATCTAGCTCCCGCTGAAACCAACAAATTAAGAAACGAAAAAGCATCCATAAAGGGAATTTGTTTCGAATGCAATGACTTGGATCGGTTAAAGATCCAGATATTAATCGAATTAAACATTATCAGCTATATGGTGTCTAATAACCAAAACTTACTTTATTTATATACTATATCTTGATCGTAATTAATTATAAATTGGCAGCAGAAAAGAAATGAAAGAAAGAAGGAAAAGAAAATACAAAAATCATATTAGAAAGAAACTGGAAAATTGGACATGTCATGCCAAATGTCGAAAGACTTGAGCCCAACCCATTGCTAATCAAATGGCTGTGACGGGCCGAGAGGAAAATAAAAAATAAACATGACCCCTCAAATTTATTTCGTCAACCTTCATTTTTCAATTAATCATCCACAAAATTTTAGAATAATTTTTTACTCTAAAAAAATAGTAATAATTTACCCTTATTATTAGTTTTTTCTTTTTCTTTTCATACTCCACCTTTTAAACTATTAATTAAACATTTTACACACCTGAAGCACATCAATTACCATGAAATTAAAAAAAAAAAATATTTGTTCTAATTTAACATTAAATCCAAAAAAAAAAAAAGAATAGCTTAACATTTACATGAAATCATTTTGTTCTTTAAACATAAACATGGAAATAATTGAAGGCATCCACAGGAATCCAATTCCAAGTTCCAAGCATCCAATGAATGGGTTGATTCAAATCTGTAATTTTTGTAATGGGTTTGTAACGACTTGCGATTGAATCAGAACGTTTCAACAAAATCCAATTCTTTGATTAACCCAACAAGCATACAAGCCATTGCCAATTGCAAAGGCTATGAAGCAAACGACAACCCTATGGCCAACATACTTTTGGAAGCAAATTAGGAGCGTTCCAGCCGAAACCAACCTGAAGAAAGGGCTAGCTCCATGGACCATAATATTTTCTAATGTTAATTGATTATAGAATCATATGGTTCATACTGTCTTCCATAATGCTTTATAATGTTGATTGATTATAAAATCATATGGTTCGTATTGTCTTCCTCCTCAAGTGTCTTTAGCATTTTTCTTATTAGAAAACTAAAAATATCCTTCGTTACTTCAGAAATACCATCTGATCAAAGTTAAGATGGTTCTAACGCGCCAGATTATTACATAGATTTTAGCCCGTAGGGATTTGTTGGGGCTGAGTGTTCAAATCCCATTCTCCATAAAAATAATCTTTACTGTCTGTTATTGACTTTAGCAGCCGTTGAAGATTCGATGGGGGTGATGCATCAATTGGTACAAATTGATATACTTATATATCAATCATAATAAGTGACATATTACTCAAATTGTAATTACGTAATAGTACAATTAACTGAAACTGGTCCATTCTTTTCATTTTTTTTTTTTAAAATAAAAGTTCCATTGTACCCGTCAACTTCAAACTTTCTCCTGTTTCAGTACACCAAATACGCCGCAAAGTGGACACCATGGAATTTTCCCTCCCCTCGATGGAATTGGTGAGTTTAGGTGGGCTCAAAGCTGTAAGCCTATTTATGAAGTCTTGGTTTAGGTTCGCAATAGTACAATTTCTTCTTCGTTGACTTTGTTGGGGGGTGGACAAAAAAATCCTAGGACAAATCTGACAAATAATACCCCGGGAGCGTGACTTAAGAGATATTAAATGTTGGAAATTGGAAAAGTATGCTGTTGATTATAGACACCATCCAGTATTTTTTTGGGGGTTTATTTTAGATTATGAAATAATAATTTTTAAAATATTCTCTAAATTATTATAAGTATTAATTTATTTTAATTAAGAAGACAAAAAAATCTTTCACTAATATGCCTCAATTTTTCTTTTATTTTTTGAACAAAAATAAAGATAAGTTGAGGTTTATAATACCTCAAAATATTTTGAAGGCTGTAATTTCTCAAGTGAAGTTCTATTTTAACCATGCCAGATTTTCTTTCCATTTTTCTATTTTTGTTTTAATTTCAAACATAAAAGTCAATGTGAGTATCCCTCGAAGTTACAAGGCAACGTCAATCCGCAGTTCCAATAGAGAAATAGGAAGGTACCAAGCACTTTCATAGATTCGTAGTGACCTAAAAAAACATGCATACTTTGTGTATAAGCATTAGAAGACTAGCACAACATGATCAATTTTTTTTTTTTAAAAAAAAAGAAGCAACCGCGTCGCATTTGACACGGTTATTTACACACGCGTCTCAGCTTTTCTTCTACGTACGTTATATATACACACGCCCTCTCGTTTGTCCTCCAACGATATAACTAAATCCGCTCATCGTCTCTTCTTCTTGCTTCCCAAAAAGTGCTCACAAATTATATAACTTCTCAAGCTTCCTTCACTAGTCATCATGGCTGAACAACAAGCTCCTTTGAATGGAGCTTATTATGGTCCGGCGGTGCCACCACCAACAAAGCACTACCACCGCCCTGGCCGCGGCGGAGGCTGCGGCTGCTGCTGCTGCCTATTCACCCTTTTGATCAAAATCATCGTCTCCGTCGTGTTCATCCTTGGCCTCGCAGCGTTGATCGTGTGGCTCATATTCCGCCCCATCAACAAGGTCAAGTTCCACGTCACCGACGCCTCTCTCACTGAATTCAACCTCACATCCAACAACAACCTCAACTACAAGCTTGCCCTTAACATCACCATCAGAAACCCTAACAAAAAGATCGGCGTACACTACGACCGTATCGAAGCTAGGGTTTACTACGACGACAAGAGGTTAACGTCTGTTCCTCTGACTCCATTTTATCAAGGACACAAAAACACCAGCTATTTGAACCCCGTTTTCGAAGGGCAGCAGATTCTGCTTGGCGGTGCACTTAGAGACTATAATAAAGAGAAGAATGCCGGAGTTTTTAGCATTGACGTGAAGCTTAAATTGAAAGTTAGGTTCAAGTTGGGCAAAATCAAGACTCCAAAGTTCAAGCCCAAGATCGAGTGTGATCTGAAGGTTCCTTTGAATTCTTCTAACGGCAGATTTGCTGGCCGTTTTGAAACTACTAAGTGCGATGTCGATTTCTAGTTAATTGATCATCAGTGTTGATGATCATGATGATCTTATTCTCTTGTTTGATCGAGTCTTCGTGTATTTTTTTTTCCTTTTTTGAGTTTATTATAATATTCTTTTGTTTTTTAGCGTATACATTTTACGGTCTTGTTATTATACGGCTAGCTTCCTTTTCATTGAGGCTACACCTGGTACCTTTATGTAAATAAATAATGTTTGTTATTTGATTTTTCGGTTCTTGATGTTGATGATTTTGAATGAATGTGATGTTTTTAGT
Source organism: Citrus glauca (assembly GCA_029633175.1). Taxonomy (NCBI): domain Eukaryota; kingdom Viridiplantae; phylum Streptophyta; class Magnoliopsida; order Sapindales; family Rutaceae; genus Citrus; species Citrus glauca. The sequence goes on along the minus strand of JAQOOD010000006.1, from coordinate 26,724,573 downwards.
AGACTTTTACACATATTTGATCGAACATAGAATGCGTAATTCAAAGTCATTCAATATTTGTAAGAACTGAAGCTGGGGGAGTACGTACTACGTAACGTAACCAACTGGAACAAGTCATCAAGTCAATTACATGCGGCCTTTGAATTGGCAATGAGCTTGGATATCAAAACCATCAATTGATCAAATGAGCCGATATTTTTTCTTCGGATAATATCGCAATGAGCATCTATTGCCGCTATCATATTATTGGACGAGTGGATGATATGTTATCGAATGCATATTATAACACTAGTGTGAGGGTACTACTTTTTTTAAAACTAACATATTTATGGGGATTTGATATTTTGTAGTAGTATAGTTTGATCAAATCTCTGAACTTATTTTATATTATGTCTACACTGCAATTCAGATTAAATTTATTCCAATTTTTTAGGCCATGAACTATAAACATTTTTGTATTTAAATTTTTTAATATTTAGCGGATAAGTTGTTCAATTATTTTTTCCATCAACTTGCCTGATTATCATAATAAAAAATAGTGGAGCAGGGTTGACATTGCTCGAGGGCCGGGTGTCGTTTGTGGGCTTGAGGCCCAAGGCAAGCTTGATCTTGAAATTCACGTCTCATTTATATAATATGGTTGAAGTCGGCACATAGAAAAGGAAAGCCACGCATAGATGATATAAGAGTGGTTTTGGTCAATGAATTGGTCGATTTGAGCAAGTTGCTACTACTAAGACTCGGAAATAGGATGAAAAAATATCACATCGTTCATACATTTATCAATAGTTTACTTCCTAGAAATATTATAACTTTTAAAATAATTATTATTAACTATGTTATATAAATATTAAACACGCAGTTAATTTTATTTTTAAAATACTGTAAATTTTAAAAACAGTCATCCAAGAATTGGGGTGAATAGCCACAACATCATGACTTTACTATCGAAAAATAAGACCCTTCTAATTTTTTTTGCTCATAAGATAAAAACAACCCAATCCCAAACAGGCGGGTGAGCCATTTTATATATATATTTGATAAATCTTACTATTGAACAGCTGTAATAATTCAAATAATAGAAATGGACAAAACATTGAATAAATTTTATTTATACATATAGTTTTTTTATTAAGTATATATAAGAATTGATAAGTAAAAAATATTTTTATTTTTAAATTTTTTTGTTCTCTCACTATATTATGTAATAATAATAAAAATTCTTAAAATTTAATGATTTTATTTCCGAACTGGACAAGGATACTTTTGAACTTTTATAATATTTGTGAGGATATATATAAATTGCTTGGTGTGTAAAACTAATTTTCAAAGTTAGATTTTGAAAAAGCATTCAATATTTCCTGTTTTTTAAAACTTGTTGTTGGATGAGTGATTTTACCAAAAGCGATTACAAAAATTTATCAAGTATCAAAATTAACTTTTAACTTTTTAAAATTACTTTTGAATCTTTCAAAAATAATCCCAAACCAAACTTAAATTTTTCTTCAAGTTGCAAAGTAAATTTTGTAATCAAATGTTTATCCAATAAAGATCCATTTACAAGCTCTAAATTTGAATCTTAAAAGTTTCAAATTTAAAAGTAATTTCACAATAAAACAAAAAAAAAGCCAAAAATAACAATAACTATCACAAATTAAATATGGGCAAAGAAAAACCTAAACTCTCTCATAGAAGTGGCATATCGAAACTAAATAAAAAGAAACATAAATTTTGTTCTAGAAAAAAGAAACATAATTGAATGAAAGTTTATGGAGGTAAATTCTTGACTTATTAATTGGATTAATTAGGGAAAAATTTGTTGCGTGAACGAGAGAGCTTGGCATTGAACGATAGTCAATGTTCTTTATATGATTGAAATTGATGATTGTCCAAAGTCAACTCGACCTTATCTCTAGTATCACCTTCATAAAGAGCTCAATTACCTCCCAAATCGAACCGATCGTTGGGGAGACGTTTTAGTTTGCCTTATAATCATTCGTTAATAATATAACATTAATTCATATTGCATATTGATTTAGGGAAACATAGCTATGACAAGAATCAAAGGCGGCCAGTGGAACTTAAGGGAGACTTTATTGGATTCTTGAATTCGAAATTACGGGTAATCGTTAATTAATATTGGACCCAAAAAGTATTATTAACAATATCAAACCAGTTAAAATTATGTATTTATATTCGAACACTTATTATTATTATTAATAAAACGCCAACGGCTACCAAAATCTACTACAATTTCCAGCTTTACAGCCATGCAATCGTACAAAATTATTTAATGTTTCACCTACACTTATTATTATTTATTTTTTATTTTTTTGAAATCACCTGCAGCTTATTTAAAGCACTTTAATACGAACTTTTTTTTTCGGATTTAAATATAAACCATTATGTTGAATTCCTACTTTAAATTAAACAAAAGCCAAGAAGAAAGATACTTGACACAGATCCTGCCACATCAGACAAAATGGATGCCATCTGGTGGGTCATTTCCACGTGGCAAAATCTAATTTCATTTGGACATGCATGATGAGCGAACTGCTTTTGTATGGAAACAAGTGAAAGTAGAATCAGACAACCATAAACTCGAACCGTGGCACACCTTTTCGGTTTTATCAGTTGATTTGTATAGATAACGACTTAATGAAGAAATTTCTATCCGACGATATTAGCCATAAGTTGATGTGTCTTAGAATCTGAGTATTCGTTGATTTGTTTAGAGAACGATTTAATATAGAAATTTCTATCCGACGATATTAGCCATAAGTTGATGTGTCAGAGAATCTGAGTATTTTTTACGTTGAATTTTAAAACAAGATATTGCAAAATTGACCTATATAGATGTTTTTTACCATAGAGCACCGCGGCGACGACTTGTCGGCGGTCTCAAACTCACCCATCGCCACTTTTTTCATCGATTGTTAATTGGGAATTTTATTAGCTTAAAAACAATCAATGAATGTTTTATATCTCACGTTTACGTTTCAGTGGATCCAAACCAAAGACTAAGAAAGAAATCAGAAAAGAAATATGGTACAATAGGAAATTTGCGTAGTGACAACCTTTTTCCCGAAGAGCCATTTTTAAGTTTTTTACACATTTTTCACTTCTAGATTAGCAAACGACAAGTCGTTTTCACCTCTTAATATCAACTCAGTTTCCCCATTTGCAGGCGAGTACTTGTCGTGCGTAGGAGATGGCGAAGGAGTATAGTACGGGGGCGAAGCACACGGAGTCGAAAACGGCGTCGCTTCATCAATAGCCTCCTCAACACTCACCAGGACCGCTACCTGATCGCTCACACTCTCAGCCTGATCAAAACTCACCGTTTTGCTCTTGCTCTTAACAGTTTCATTTTCAGCCTCGGACGTCGCCTCAGCCCCCTCTCTCTCCTCTTCTTTAATAGTGAACAAGACCCTGGACGGTCCATACACAGCCCACTGCCACTTCGACACGTCATCGTCATCAACCGCCGACACCCTCGCCTCTGCATCCTCGGACGCCGGAGCATGAGTGTTTCCGGCGGGTTCGATCCTTGACTGGTTCTTCCAACAAAAGAAGTAAAGAAGCTGCTCTTTCGATGGCGTGGGATAAAGCTGGTCGCTCCGTCGCCAGAATGACTGGCGGCGCCATAGTACGTAAAGAAGCTCCGCTACTAAAGCCAACACAGAGACTACAAACACAACAGTTAATATAGTTCCTAGCTTTGTTAAACCAATCATGGTAGCATATGTATTTGTAAGAAGAATAATGAATAATGATCGAGTTTTAGTGGCTTTTGTGTTTTTTCTTAGGCTTATTTTGACGGGTTACTGGAGATTTACCGGACTTATGTGTGTTTTGGGAAAAGATAAAAGACATTTAAGATCCCTAAATTTTTGCTATTTCTGGGGTAAAGACTTGAGTATTATTCATTTGTATCAAACACATCCCCGGATGTCCGGTATGTTCAAACACAGAAGATAGCCAAAACGAGACCGTTTCATTTTATTTAGTTTTTAAAAATCATGTCACTTCAGTTGTAAATATAAAAAATAAAAATCAATAGAAATTAAAAGTTTATCCAAATATCATCTCACATAATCCACTTATTTCACCCACCGTAATTTAACATTTTGCTTAAGGCAGCTTACACCTATTTTGATATTGCCCTGTTTAGCCACCCCGACGAACCATCGTTGCACTTTGTCACCAACATGGAGATATAGTGATACAATCACAAAATATATGAAAGCAATTAAAAATAATAATTATGTGAATCACGTGATGTTTTTATAACCAAACTATTTATGTCACATTACTTTATACATATTTTGTTGTACAAAGTATTTATATTGGTTATATATCATTGTTAGATTAATAACACCGGCTTAGTTATAGTATCTATTCTCTTATGTTAATTTGTTGTAGTACAAAATTTGACTTGAGTAATTCAACCAACGTATAAGACATTAAAATAATTGAACAATATTTTAAATACAGTATATGGAGAAATTGTAATATTTAAGGCCTCGGGCCATAGGATTCAATTTGTTAAAATTGGAGAAGTTGCGTCATTATTTGAGAAAACATAAAACGTCAGGGGTGCAGATCAATTGTTGATTATCCCATTTTGTGGTGTGCAGTGGTCTGTTGGAGATTACGGGGAGTAGTGGGTTGCCGGTGATGATGAAAGGGATAAAGACTTTTAGAGTAAAGAAGACGTTTTCCTGTGAAGGAAATGATGTAATCTGGTTGTTGGTTTCATGTGTTTTCTTGGAAATGTGGTTGAGGGGAAAGGATATCATTTAACATTGACGTCTACTTGCTTTCTTTTCTTTTAATTTTAAATTAGTTGAGCGGATGAGATGTTATTCTCATATCCCTATGTACATGAATCGTTTCTTTTCTCGATATAAGCTAAATAATAATGATATCAACTAGTCAATGGGCCTTAGCTCGAGCGTGATTACGAGGGTAGGAATTCGAATTTTTATGAATTTAAAATTTTTTAAATAAAATATTATGTATGATTGTGATTAATTTATTTATAAATCTTTATTTTTTGTGAAATATTTATATAATACAGTAATTTGATGTATAATTAGTATTTAAAAAATTATTTATATATATATATTTTTAAAATATTTATATAATACAATAATTTTGTATAATCAATATTAAAAAAAATAATGATATCAACTAATTATATATCTAGTGATAGGTTTAAATGTTGGAATAAAAGGAGCTTTGCGTTAAGGTTTCGGCTAAATTTTATTGTCACTTTAATGACCGAATGTGTGGTTACGATGTTGTCTCTTTGTTTGTTCCCGTTAATCAAAAATTTATTTTAATTTCAATGTATTGTTGATTTTGCACCAAATAAAGAAATTCGGTTGTATGCGAGTATTTGCCCATTTAATTGTAAACTTTACATAAACTTTAGTGCCAAAATAGAATTATTTAAATAAAAAACAAACCATCCATGAGAAATTTCATGATTTCAGAAATAGGAATGTGTTTATGGATGTATTTAACACAATTTATGCTATGTTTATAAAATTAAGATGGTGGACAAAATTATTTTTTAATCCATGTAAGCAATTGTATGTTTGGTGGTAAATTAGAAAATAATAAAATAATTAATATTTGTTACGCGCGGACATGGGGCATAAACTTTCAAAAAACTGATCACTTCCCACTTAGAACATAAATATCTTTAGTCTGTGCTTTGTAATTCCATAGCATGAACAAATACTTTGTAAAAAGAATTCTTTTTGTACATAGTCATAGTCACTAATATAATAGACAAGTGACAAACATGCATCCCCGATAAACCACAATATATATATATACATATATATATATATATATATTTTTTTTTTTTTTTGGGGCCGACCAATTATATTTAGAGGAGAAAGTTGGTGGCTAAATGCACTGATCTTCATCTGAATGACATGGGGTTAGTGACAATAACGGGCATCATCAAGAAAATTGAACGGTCCTCGTCTTTTAAATTGAAGATTGCATCATTTTCAGCTGCTGCAATTGTCTCAATTGTGTTCATCATTTTGTGGGCTTTGGGCTCCAGTCTCACATGCTTGGCCCATGTTGTAAGGTACAAGCTGATTGGCTGATGTGTTTGTCATTTGAAGTTATTTGTTGGGCCTTGAAATCATGAGAGATTGTACATACAATCGCAACAATGGACCGATCTTGAAAGCATTCATTATCAAACGTTTCATAAGCAGAATCTTCTATGACGCGTACAATGGAGTTGAAAAGTGTTTGCTTATTTGTGTGTTTGCCATTATCTCATTACTCATTAGGGTTTCACTCTTGCCATATATTATGTATTTTACATTCATTCATAAGAAAGTTGAGGTGAATTCTAAAAACAATAGAGTGCAAGACATTAAACAAACAAACAAGTAGCACCGAAACATGTTACAAAATATACTGCCTTGTGTGTGTGTATATACACACACAGTTATATATTTGTATCTCCTCCAACAACGATGCTCGAATCTGAAATAAATAATGCATTTTTTTGGTGTTTTTAAAACGGCACAAAGTGATGGGTCATTGCTGTATCCCCCCGCCCCCCCGCCCCACCACAACCAACTCTCAAAAAAAAAAAAAAAAAGGAAGCAAATGAAAATGGAAAAGGAAAACGACCCAACAATCATCAAAAGCAGCATCAACTTCAAAATCTAATCATCATGATCACTCACTCATATTCTGAGTTTATTCGCGTGTATTTTGCTTCTCTTTTTGACCAAGTCTTCCCCGCTCATAACTAAAAACAACAGCACATGATCAAAGTATACTAACACTGCTCTCCTCGGATCCCTCACTCATCACTTTCAAATGATAAATTCATCGAAAGCAATCACCATAAAAACAAAAAGAGAAAAATAATAATAACTGAGAACATATCTTTGTATGTATAATTATGTAGATTTTAAGGACTTTAGGATCCCAGATTTCCCTTACTTTCATGCAAAAAAATTGCACTCAAATTAGACTTGGACAGTGACCTTATGAAAAAGAGCCATTTGTTAGCTCCCCTTTTCTTAAAGTCTGTAAAAGACCATAAGGTGTGTGGAAACTTTGTCTCCATGCTCATGTTGTCTTTTCTTTCTAGATGCTTACAATTCTTCTTTTAACATCCATTTTTTCTTTTTGCTTTGGTGGGTCTCTGAACTTGTCTTGTTTGTTCACAAAATTTTAAACTTGTTATCCGGTGCAAAGATAAACTGACAGTCGCATGCATTTTTTCACGACTTACAATTAATTTTGCCTAGTGGAAGAACTTTAAAAGCAGTACCAGCTAGCTACTATGTTGATTTACAAGCCAATTCCTAAAAAGAGTACACTGAAGATTCCTTGTTTAATTTCTTATGACATTACTTCATCTTAACGATGACAAACTAGTTATTTAAGGCAAATTATCCAAGAAGCTTTTGGCTAGAATTACATAAATGTCTTATGAAAAACTTTTAACGAGTTTTGATCATGACCGTATGTATTATTGGGAAAAAAATCCTTAAAGATAGTGATAAAATGAGACAAAAAAAGAGAGATGAAGTCTAAATTCAACGATCTTTTTCTCATGTCATTAAATACTAAATACCCATTCAATCACATAATGTTTTGCACTTTTGCTTGTATATTTTCCCACAATTTGTGCAAAGAATTGAACGTCTACATTTTAAAAATACAAATACCTGTGATATAATATTATATATAGTTGAATGATCATATGTGGTGACAGAATTACATTGAAGTTTTGGTGGGGGTACAAAAAAGGAAAGGAAATACATAAGATTTTAATCCATTTTATACTAGTTTCATTATTTGATTCCCTAAACTTGCAGTTTCCTGTTATGACTGCCGAATTACTGCTTAATTTTTTTATTATGCATTTGATCATATAGCTAGCGACGTGTTGAAGATAGACTCGATGTCGACTGAGTCCATTATTTTAACAAGTGGCCAAACGTTGAGTCATCCTGTCATGCTAATTTATTGTCTTAACATATCATATTCAAATGAATGCCATCTAAAGTGATTGATCAGTGGCCATTCCGGAAAAGGTAACACCGGAAAGACCTTTGAATTACGTAACTGTTAGTAGCTAGTCTAATCTTGGATGAGGGTTATAGATATTGCAGTCTAATTTAATTCGGTGGAATCTTCGTACCCAAAATTAAACATAGCCTTATTCATTATTTCATATTTAGTCAGTATATTCCTCCAATTTATATATTCAAAGTTTGTTCTAATCTTGGCATAAAAAAAGAAAAGGTTGGGGGGGGGGGGGGGGTTGATGAGAGAGAAATCCAATCTCTTTTTCATCCTCATCAAAACAATTAGCAAAATCAATTTTCGTCCTCATCAAATCAACCCCAATCATGTCAAAATGAATTGCCTATAATCGATCTGCATCTTGTCAAATCAACGTGCTTTATATAAACTAAGGAAAGGGCAAGTGATCATCTAATAAAGAAGCATCATTATTTGAAGAAGAAAAAGCAAATGAAACCACAACCCATATCTGGAGAAAGATATATGATTATAAATCCAAAAAGTTATTAGGTACTCATTTATTGTGGTTATAAAAAGGTTTCTAAAGCAAAAGGAGCAAAACAAATGGCTCTTAAAGATAGGAAAAAAGAAACAAATATGGAAGCCCATTTACGTTGTTGCCTTAATGAGTATGTCTCTTACCCCCTAAGGCTTATGAATGAAGTTTTTGCACCTTGGCCCCTAAGGTGACTTATTATTATTATTATTATTATTATTATTATTATTATTATTATTATTATTATTATTATTATTATTATTATACGAGTGATGATATATTCGTAAATTTTTGTATAAATTTATTTTATACAAACTAACGTAATATTAATTTATTGGTTGAATAAAAATATAAAATAATAAAAATAAATCATGTGAGTCAAATGATATTTAATTTAACAAATCTTATCATAGCATATTAATTTATATAAGAGTTTGTGACTCTATTATTACTCTTATTTTACTCGCTGAGACTTGATTGACGACGTGGGTTCCACTAAAGGCTATGCGCCATAATTTTATGGGTCATTTATGAAACTCCTTTTATTCCTTTGTGGGAGAGAATTTTCGGACACCTCAATTATCATTTCACTTGTGTTTCAAAACTAAGGGACATAGGTAAAAGGTTTCTGATCGGTCACCACTCGCCATATGACGATGCGCTTTAATTTTTGAAGCAATTGGCTAAGAAAGCGCTAGAGTGGATGGGAGATAGTTTCAAATTCTTTCATTCTTATTTTCAATTAGCAGTTGTTGAACATTTTTTGCTGAATGCTAAATTTGAGGCTGTCTTTTTAATCTAGATTTTTATATGCTTCTACTCCGATGGAAATTGGGGGGGTGGGAAGAGGGGGAAGGATAAAACTTTGGCACAACTTTGAGGTTGTGTGTTGAGGAACCAACTCCAGCATAACCGGTATACCTGGATGCTGTCGTGCATGATTTTTATCTAGATTGGGTAGTGAGCTCAAGTCTTCGCACTTGCAAATAGGGGCAAACCCAAGTTGCGGTCTGGGGTCAGCTCAGCAGGTGGAAAAAATTTTCTATGAATGATAGGGGTTATAATTGAAATTAATTTAGACATTTGTTTGAGAATTTTGTGTTTTCAACACCTCAATTTTATAGATTTTGATTCTAACATTCTCTAAGTTTGTATATTCTTAAGTACAAATAAATTTTGTTAAACCAAAATCTTAGTTCTTCCACTGCATGCAAGTGCGAGAGGTGATTTTCTCCCAAAAATAATAGGGGAGTATACAGCCCCTGATGGCGTGTAGAATTATAAGCCGTCGTGTAGGCAATAATTGAAGTAATTCAAGTAGTGTCCTAAATCTTAATAAACTTGGTATTCACAAGATAATATTTAAAATTAATATCTAAAATTTTTGAATTGATGAATGATTTAGTCGTTAGATAACATTTATTAATTTAACTAGTAAAGGTTAAAATGCGCTCCATGTGTTTCTTAGTGGCACGGCACATAATCAAATTGATCTACTTCTCAACTTTGTATTGCCTTTTCCTCCACATATGTTGTTCATTGAGCTGCAGTGCAATTCCACTTTTTTTTTCCATTTATGTTATAGTAATTCACTTCCAGAACAAAAAAGGTGAATGTACAAAAAGATGCATAGATCAAAGTAATTATCCCTGTGAGGAAGGGTTAAATACCAGCCACAAAGATTGAAAAAGAGAAAAACTTTTGCTTTAAAAGGGACACCCACTTTCTGCAATTTAATTACATTAATTAATAAAAAAATATTTACTTTTTCATTTACAAAACTTCATTTTAATTTCCCTTCCTGCTTTTGAGGGAAACTTAGATTCCATTTTACTCACGTTTCATAAAAGTATTCCAGAGGGATATCATTCAGATAATCATAAAGTACTTGATTAATTATCAACAAATCTCGCAAAAACACGAGCATAATTAAGCAAAGATTTTCCCAGAATACGAAGAGAATCATTTCACATTAATTTAATCAAATTCTTGTGGTATTTATGATTTAATATCTTGCTTTGACCATTCTAACAATTATGTTTCGAGTCTTATAAAATTATAAATTTCAGAATAACTACGGTGTGTATATATATTTGGATACCTGTCGTGTCGGCAGTTGATTTACATAAAACATTCTATTATTGTTGATTGTTGAGAATTGATCCAAAGTCTTATTGTATTCTAATTTTATCAACCCTCCATGATTATCATAAAATAAAATTTTTAAAAGGAAAGGAAAAAAAACCTAGATGATATTGTGATGCCTGAAAATATTAATTCTCAAATATATAATTGTTATCAATAAGTGTATTTGAATATTTCTTATATTGATAGATATAAAAGAAAAAAAAAAGGTTTGATATTGATATCTGTGAACTCCAGTACATAGTGGTTCACATGAAATTTTTTGCAGTCGAGCATAAAAATTTGTGGGTGGATAGTAGATATATAAGTGCTACGGAATAATAAACGTGAGTGCTTGTATATCAAACACAGAGACTTTTTCCTTTTAAAATTAAGTTAAAAGAATAACCATAACGCCATACTTACTGCTACATCTATTTCATTAGGCATTGATGATCTTTTAATCATATCTTCTAAGTAGAGACTAATTCAAGATGTCATACGGTAAAATTTTATTGTGGAAAAACACCATCATTATGAGAAATGACTCTTAATTTTAGGATGACTGAACCCTTTAATTCATTCCATATAATTTCTTTTTTGAGGGTTAGAGGAAATGCATCTCAATTACACCAACTGGTGGGTATGAGAGGAGACCAATTAGTGAGTATAAGAGTATTAATGTCCTATCCTAATATCCTGGGCCAAAGAGAAATAGAAGTGAAAAAAAATAAATTTGAACTTTACCCACCCATCAAGCATATGATTTGCAAATTACTATAAAGTTATGAAAAATAATAAATAAATAAATAAATAAGGAAATCAAAAAGGAAAAGAATTCAAATAATTATGAAATTAGTAAAATGCAAAAGAGAAAAAGGATAAAAAAAATGTTAATATATAGAGGATAAAAAGCAGTCTAAGAAGGAGGCTTCTTCCTTTTAGAGTTATCTAAAGATAAAAAAGGTGGGGGAAAAAGGATGAAAGGGGATAAGTAAGAAGTAAAGAGAATATAATACTACTAAGATGGATTTAGAAAGAGAGAGAGAGGAAGAGAGAGTGCAATACTGAAATTTATCAAACCCCAAACTGTTTGCTAATAATGCATCAAATTCAAAAACCCTAATCTTTTTTTAAAAGCAACAAGGCGACAAATTCCCTACTTATGCTTAAGGGTTTTAATTTAAAGATGTGAAGATAACAATCTTTTTGTGATTCTAAAGTAGAAACATCTTTAAGGTTTAAAGAAGAGATGCTTACAATATGTTTTTAATAATTTTTTCTTTTAATTTTGGGTTAACTTTAACTTTTTCTAATTTATTTAGTTTAAACCCCTTATACGGCAACTTTTTAGTGCTTTCCCAAAGATGAGAATGTTGGGTTACGAAAATCAAAGGAAGTTCTTTTGTAAAACGCATCGTAAAGCATGAAAGTAGTGCTCTTTTGATATTTCTTAGGGAAGATTTTGCTTTTCCCTTCCGTAAGTTGAAAAAAGTTGCTTCTCCTTTGCACAACCCTTACGTTATGGATCTTACCTTAATGTTATTACTTTGTCCATTCCTCTTATTTATGTCTTTAAGTAAATAATGAATAGCATTATCATAATTCAATTAATTTTGGTTTTAGAATACCGATGCTGTATTATATATGTCTCAACTTCCAGTTATATGATCTCGTTCAGAAATTAATTTATTACTGTCACAAATTAACAAGGCCTATGATGAGGAATTAGCCAGCATCATACTTTCGGCTATACATAGTTGACGTAACCATGACTTCAAAACAGGAGCTAGCAATCATCCTTAATTTTGAAGTTAGCCTTATTTCAAAATTTCAAGATCTCAAATCATCCTTGATTTTGAAGCTATATATATTTATCATAATTAATAATCTATTTTTTTTTTGTGGCTAAATAATCAATTCGGACAAGGAGATTCCAATAGCTGGAAAATTGAAATATTCCGACAAGGAATGAGTTCAAAGCTCTTGCTTTAACTTCTGTCTGAAAGCAAAGTCCAGGAAGAATAATCATAAAGTTGAAAGAATGTACAGCTTAATCTAAACTTTTATGTTGGTGTTACATTAGCTCAGATCTGAATTCGGAACACAGATGCTAACTCTTGAGTCTTGACAGAACTGTGTGTACTTTCCATCATGTGCACTCACAAGTCATATTTGTGTTTTTGGGATTCAGATCAAGCAACAAATTATGTTAATTTAACAGATAAGAAACGTTAGGTAGATGACACCATGAAAGAATGGTCTTCCTTGAAGTTAATTATCTTACAAGCTTATGCACAATGCAATTTTTTCTTTTAGATTAAATTTTGAATTAGAATCCTCTCGATCTCTCATGAATTGAGCTTATTACACAAGTTCTAAGAGATTGCGGGACATTGGTGTACATTATTTTCCATGAACGGTCATTATTAATACGTTTTTATTAATTTAGTATTTAAATAAAACTTAATTAAAAACTCGGACAATGAGAAAATTTTCATTTGAAAATTATTGCAAATCTCCAATCGAACTAAGTAGCTAGCCTGGGCAGAGATCTCCTTTTGTTGGCTTTGTAAACTGCTAATTTATAAAAAATAATCATAATTAAGTTTGATACAGCTAAATCTCAACAGAGGTAAATGAAATTTTGCCCTTTTTTCTAAGCAGAGTGGTGGATACTGTCTTCTGTTGACAGAATTAATTAGCTGTACTAAATAATCAAATGTATAAATTGTACATAAGCCATTAATTGGAACACAAAACTCATGTTACTCCGATTAATTGTACATATATGATAGTCGTCTTGTCGCCTTTTTCATACACTATTATTCCTTTACTTTTGGAAGGAATTAGAAATGATTCCTTCAGTTTGGTTTTAAAGATATCCTACTTGGAACCATCCAATTTGTTCTTGCAATTTCATAGTGGAGTCTTCATATTGATTCATTCGAAGAAACAACAAAGATACAGGCCCCACCTGAAAAAGCTACGCATATAAAGATGATTTAAAAACGAAAGGAGTTATGGTTGATTGTCTATGATTGTGAAAACGATAAATATATCATGATGACTGTGATTGTGCTGAGAAAGCACTTAGCTGAGTTATTGTAAATTTCAAATAATAAGAATGATAATAATTTAAATGTACAAATATGATGACTTTGTATCTAAGTTACGAATCTACTAACGATGTGCCATGAGTTTAAAAAAAGGGGGGGGGGGGGGGACAAATTTTTTATTAAGTGAAGATCTTTCTCAACCAGGGGCATTAAATGGTCAAAACCACAATCTCTATCGTTATGAATTGTGAATTTGACAAAATTTATTAAATGAGAACCATTATGGTATTTCAAAAATTATTATTTTGATTTTTTTATTTTATAATTTATTATCCCGGATAAATTGAGACTTGTGCAATATATAAATGAAAAATATGATCATTAAAATATATTTTTCATTTTTTTAATTCTTCAAGAACTCGTTATTGAAAAATGTCATTAAAACATCCATATAAAAATTCCCTTAGATAAAATGAATTACTTTGAAAGTTGATTTTTTAAAATAGAGATTTATTTTTTAAAAAATATTAATGTACACTTTCCAAGCCTAATGTGACTGAGATATCAAATCCCAACATTTCTATTTAAACTGACGAACACCCACCCACATCAAAAGGAGCACGCTAACTTTTTTTGAGTTTTTTTTTTTTGGGGGGGGGGGGGGGGGTTGGGGGGTTACCATCATCGTCGATGAGAGTACATAATCACTTCAAATCAACACGCTCTTTGCTAAAATTTCTCTTTTAAATTATTAAGTATCTCTTCAATCGTGTGTTTGAACAATCAATCCCATATTGTACACAAAATCGTTCAATTTCTAGCCTTCAATGTGTTCATGATAACTTAATAATGCAGCGATTAACATGAACAACCGAAAGGTCATGAGTGGCCAAGTGGGACGCTTACTTTACTTTATAATATTTGCTGACTCAAGTACTTTTAGGTGCATGGCTAGCTAATTAAATTAATTAGATTGGAGTCCATGCATGTACTTGAAAGGAAGCGAGCTAGTAAGCTAGACAAAATACATGTAAATACAATGGGATCAAAGAGCTAAAAAGTTCCTAATTCGTAATTAATTAAACATCCTCTTATGAAAGGAATAGAATGAAATGCTATGAATCTATGAAAAGAAGCTAAGATGATAGAATATAAAGGGAAAAAAATGTAATGGAAAGCCTTCAGCCAATTACATGAAGTTCGTGGATAGTAATATTATACACGTAGTTTTACAGAAAGATTCCTAAGACATTGAGAAATAAAGAAACAAATTTAAGAGAACAAAACAACTTGATAATGTAAAATCTTGAAGAATTTCATCTACTATAACTCCATGATTTTAAAAATTATCCGTTTATCGACTGATTCAAGGAGCCCAATGTCATCGATTGACTGATCCTCGGTGCTGTCATCATCAATGCAAATATTCAAGTCCAAAGACACCGAAGGGCTTGTGCCCTCCATTGCAGCACCCTTCTCCTCTTCACAGCCGTCTGATTTTTGCTTAGTGGGAGGAGAGCAAGCTCTTGATCTTGAGCTGAAGCTTTCACAGCTCAAAATGACAATTGCATCCCGAAGACTCACTTCATCCCCACTTGAAGTTACTATTCTTCCACTTTCAATAGCCCTTTTGAAACCCTTTTGAGAGCAATAATCCGCTTGCTCAACATCTTCTATTAAAAAGACTCGATGCGGATTATTAGACACTGCTTCAGCAAATCTCTCAATGTAACTACAGCTTTGTTCATCTCTTGATCTTTTGTTTCTACTATCTTCCGTTGAATCTGCTCTTGTCGATGAAAAGCTGCTTAAAGCAATTGAAACGAAGTTGTTATGAGAGCCAAAAACAAGCCTAGCAAGTTCTTTAGCTATCTTCTCTTTTGCATCAGCATCAACTCCTTGGAAGAATAACCAAGTCTCCTCTTTAACCTCGCTATGATCTTTAACTTTCCCTTTTCTTCTCATCATGCCAGACCTGCATTTCAAGACCGTGTTCGCGATATCGTAGCCTGTATCCTTCTGCCATGGCACCTTTTTCTCCAACGCATTGCATAGAGAAGTTAAGTTTTCAGAATTTAGCTCCTTGAACTTGTGGACATACTCCATTTCCATGACATCGCTTGAAGACGTCGAGTTTGGGGTGGAATTTCGGTTTGAGGATAAGGGTTGTTTGAGATCCTTATGCTCTGGAATGTACAATCTCAAACTTGGTTCACAAGTGCTTTTGTCAGAAGCTTCATGAGAGAACAAGAAATGGTGTTCCCTCCATGATTGTTTGGGTTCAACAACAGCCCAATCACGGTGAGTCTTGTGAAAATTAGGGTATTGTTGGTCGTATGAGAAACCAGAAGTTGATGAAGAAGGTGAAACAGAAGAGAAAGTGAGGGTTCTTTCAGAATAATAAGGCTGTTTGTGAATTGAATTGCATATTGAGTTCCACTTCTTGCAAAGATCTCTCACTCCAGAGTCCTGCTTAAAAGAAATTAAACAGATGATTAAACCTAAAACAATTAATTGAGTTAAAAGTAGATCGAGTGAAGTAGGTGATGATTAATTATTATAACCTTATCATTATTGCTGAGTGTTGCTTTCTTCTCATTCTTGTATTGCTGAAGCCATGCAGGAAGGCTTGAAGTTGGAGAGTCACTATTACAAGAACTGCTTTGTAAGCTTCTAGCTTCAGCCTCAAACTTGGCTGAGCAATCAGCACAGCAAGTGAGCTGCTTATTCTCTTCTTCACCTTCAACTAAAAGCCAGCTAACGCCGCTTTCAGCTTTCTTGCTCGTGGACCGACTTTGCAAATCACTATAGAAGAAGAAAAATTAAGTCAAAGTTGTAGGGAAAAAGAACATTTATTAGGTTGATTAACTGGATCTGGTTCAATTAGGTTTCATTATTTATCTCGCAAGAAATGAACAGGCATTGTTATAAAAGCTAGCAAAAGCATAAGAGAAGAAAATAAAAAACTTTCAACTTTGGCTCTTTACGTGAAAGGAATATGTAGTTTTGTTTTTTCTTTTTGGAGGAAAAAACAACATTTTCAATTCATGGAGTTAAAATTATGTTAAAAATAAAACAAATTTGAGAAAGAGGAGATAGAGTGTGATGTGTAAAGACATACAATTATTTCTAACTTCAACTGATTATAAGTTACCTGTCAGTGGTGATGAGACTCAAGCTCAAGCTGCCTGCAGGAATTGTAAGAGGATGAAGACTCCAAAGAGTTTCTAGTGGTGGATGGCCAGATTTACACCTCATGTAACTTTGGAAAGTGGCAATCCCCATGAGCCAAAATCTTGCATTTTCTCCGATTCCACAAACTAGTTTCCCAATTTCCATGATTATGTGCTCAATTGAACAATAATACCCTCTTACTTGCTCACTCGAACTTGCCCTAAATTCAGCCCACTCAAGATCTCCCAAATTTAAAACAACCCCTCTACCCAAACAACTCCTAACAAGGTTCTTAATTTCTTCAACTCTTTGTTCAACTTCTACTCTATTCATATGCCTAAAAGAAGAAATTGAAAGAGGTAGACACTTAACATCTCTCAAAGCCTCAGGAACATCTCCCTTTTCAATTTTGTCCATCACTCCTCTAACAACGCCTTCAATACTGGCAAGACACTCTCCTACAACCACAAAATTTCTCTTTCTTTTGCTCATTAAATTCTCTATCACATACATAACATCTTCATTCCTAATTGGATCTAACGATACCCTAGGTTTAGAAACTTTTGTGGCGGAAGCCGTTTGAGAAAGGACTAAAACATTACTTTCCTTAGACTTGTTACTGCTTACCGGAGTACTTTGAGAACAAATTTCTAAAGACACAGCTTGTTCAACATTGCTTTTCACTTGGGTACTTGAGAAACCAGCTTCTCTCATGACTCTACTCACACTAGGATCATCTAAAATAGATATGATGAGTTGCTCTAACTCTATCTTTACAGCTAGTAGAGGCTGCTGCTGGTTCTCAATGGAACCCCGGCGCTGATGAGCCTGAGCACGCTTAAAGGCAGCAACCAAGGCATTAGAGATGGTAGGGAATTGACAGTGACCACCCAACATGGGGGTTGAGGTTGAAGCTGGGAGGCGATTTAGGGCAACATTGAAGCAAAGCTCTAAAGCTTTGCACTGAAGAGGGTGAGAGTGGGATTGAAGGCAAGCTGTTCTGAGTAGGCCTGTGGAAGCTGCAAGCATGGTGTTTGCTACGTGAAGTGGGGTGACTTGGGCATGGCCACGGCGTCTAGCAAGAGTCATAGCTTGCTTGACAACACTAGCAGCCTCAGCTGTTAGGCCTTGTTGTATAGTGCAACCTCCTGCTCTCATATTTGTTAAACTTAAAACTAATATTGCACTGCTGATGCAAAACAACTCAAAAATGAATGAGGAGATCAAGGAAGATCTTGAATTTGAAAAGATTTTAGGAGCATGTGTACTGAAGAAATACACAACATGGGGTCTTTTCTTTTAAATTGAAGAAGCTATAAGAGAGTGAAGAGGCTAGCGACATGAAGTAATGATAGGTTTTTTAGAGGAAGCCATATCTAAAATACTATGAATCTGAGAAGCTTTGTGTGTGAGTGTGTTGTGTTATCTAGAGTTAGATTATGATTTGGTTCGTGGAGAGAGAGAGAAAGAAGGGGTGTGAAATATATGGAGGTGGGCTATACTTTTCTTGTAGGTGAGGTAAAATTTTGGGGTCCAAAGTCGATTTTGTAGTGGAAAGTGGAATGCATGTGCTGACAAGCAGGAAGAATGCACCAGTATCAAAGGCAACTCAGCTTTCCCTATCTTAAATTTAATAAAAGATATGTATTTTCTTAAGTGGGTCTCTATCTTTTATGCAAACTATTGAATGGAATTAAAGTACTAACATAAGGACTAAAATATCTCAATTTCCTATTAAATACACAACAAATTTTTATTTTTCTGAACTATAAACATGAAGAGAATTTAATGTACATTGAACAATGCCATATAGTTGTATAACAGTTCAAATAATGTCCTTCATTGGCGCGATTTATGTTGGAATTAAAACTGATAAACAAATTGGTCCTTACATGAGATGAAATTAATTACATTTGTCATATTACCATTGATTGCTTGTATTTTTTAATATATTTTTTGGCATTAAATCAACAAGAAATAAATCCACAACCCGTTCATATGAGTAAAGTTTTAAACTCAATTTTTAAAAGATTTTATCTGTGTTAGACACATCAAGTAAATCTTTCTGTGGGCTTGTCAAGTAAATTATACAAGGTGAACTAAATTTAGGCTTATACATAAACACAAATTAAATTTATATAAGGTAAATCGGGCTGCCTATATCACTTGTCTCAAGTCTACGTGATAAGCCCAAACAAGCATTGTACATATTACATAAGAGAAAATCTTAGACAAGTTTGAATACAACTGTTTAAGATCTTTAGGCCGATACTTTTTTCAAGTTTAAAATATTTTTTTTTTTGACTTCTTCAAGTTAAATGTTTTAAGCTGCGTTAACTCTATATTTTTTTCAAGCTTAGATGATAGTATCTATTGCCCACGGCCCCACACACCGAGAAATAAATCCACAACCCATTCATGTGAATGAAGTGTTGTAAACTCAAATTTTTTATACTCACTATAAGAGATTTTATCAGCGTTGGACAATATCAAGTAAACCTTTATGTGAAATTGGACTTGTTAAGTAAATTTATATAACGTGAACTAAATTTAGAATTATACCTAAACACAAATTAAATTAATATAAGATAAATTTGACTATCTATATCACGTATATCGAGTCTACGTGATAAGTACAAGCAAACATTGTACATATTACATAAGAGAAATTATTAGACAAGTTTGAACACGTTGTTTAAAATCTTTAGGCCAATACTTTTTTTCAAGTTATTTATTTATTTATTTTGGTCTTTTTACCTCTTCAAGTTTGAAGTCTTAAGCCAACTTAACTCAATATGTTTTGAAGCTTACATGTTAGTCTCTATTGCACACAGTCCCGCCCAACAAATCTTGACATAGTAACTTTTCCAGCCTTGAAAACAAGAATTAGTAGGGATATTGAAAAGTAATTAAATTACTAGAGAGCATTCTGTTTACAGCCTCCACAAAAATCGAGGACCTGAAAAGAGAATGGGGACAATGTGTCCAAAGGAATCGGGAACTGTGTACGATTTTCTTCTTTGGACTGAAAGACAAGGAATAAAGTGTTTCTCTCTTTTCATTTATTTCTCTTTCTTTAAAAGAATGACCACTACTTGCTTGACGCTCTTTGAATTGAATTGATTGAATGCTTGCTTATATATTTTGCATGGGGATTAAAAATTTCAACCCGAAGCATTCCCTCATCTCTCTCACATTATTTCATAAAGGTGAAAGCTTTTTGGAACCCCATCTCTCTCTCTCTTCCCCCCCCCCCCCCCCCCCCCCCCCCGGCCGATTCAAAAATGAGCAAACAGATCAGGAAGTGAAGAAAACATATGATGATGATAACGAACTCCCATAGTCCTAGGCAATGTTTTGGACTTTTGGGTCCTGATGAGTTTTGATCTCTTCTTACGTGTCACAAATTAGGTTTAGTACATCATGCCATGTCATCACATGCTGGGTTTTATGGTCTTAAAAGCGAAAAAAAAAAGGAAGTGCCGATATTCACCCTCAAAGACAACAAGAGGACGACAGAGATGGCGTCTTCTGTTATCAGATCTTGAGTCCGCTTGTTATTTTTTCTTTTTGACAAAACATGGGAACAAAAATGGCAGCAAAGTAAAGTATCATTTATGTCGCCTTCCTTTTGTTATTATGGCTAAATATCATTTTTCTTAAATAATAATAATAATAATAATGATGATGATGATGATTATTTTTCGGTAATTTGCTATTGTAATTTTTGCTTAACTAATTACTCTTTCGTGACAATAACGCTACAGTCTTGTACCTTTGGGATATACAGTCATTTGACCTTCAACTGAGGTGAAGTGACTGAATGAGAGGTGGGGTTTCACTACTAAGTTGGCAAGTGATGAATTGATGCATCATGCACTGCCTCTGTGTTGACTTCAGAAGAAATGTCCAAACGAAATCTCTAACAAGATCATTAAAAGTTTGAAAAAGAACTTCCACATCCTTGAACTTTTTAGTGCACTATAAAATTCAAATTATATCGTGATTGAGTCAAATTGATTGATGGTTAATGGCAACAGGGCATAATTTTTTCTGTCATTAGGCTTGCGAATGATAGTTAATGGCATCGTTTTTATCTCGACAGGAAAAAGAAGAATAATATTGTATTTTTTAGGCACATAAATTACATTACCGTGGAAAATAGCCAATATCTACCTAACTGAACTTGTATTATCTTCTTCCCGATAGTTAAATAGGCCACCTAATTAATTTATTCACGAGATTCATGCTACATGGTCAAATGAAAACATATGAGGAAATCACTATTTAATTTTTAAAGATATTTTTAATTAAAGTATAATCTAATGAATAAAATCCATCAATGGTTTAATTGGAAAGTGACTGTTAAGCATAATGCGAATTTCCTAGGAGTCATATTCTTCCTTTGCTGCTTACACGTTATTACACCTACACAATATATACATACGTTAAAATTATTACCTAACCTTCGAAACTTTGGTAAGAATTCCTAATTTGGGGAAATTATTTTGTGGATGTTCATCAGCTTTAATTTGTTGTGGCCCATGTTTATTCCGTAGCGTGCCTGTACATAGAAAGAAGAGCTACAGTGCTATCCCTTACCTCGATGTTTCAAATAAAAAAAATGAAAAGCTTAATCAAACATATTTCCTTTAAACAACAAACGAGAGATCTGCCTTTAATTCCTCAATCATCTTGGAATAATCTTGTTCCAATACAAAAGGCTGCCCCTCGGCAAATGATCCTATGAACTATTTGATTACATTAATACGCTTAACTTTGGACAAAATACATATAATTAAAAGACAGAAATGGAGGAGAATATTCACAGTTATAGAAGAATAAAATTAAAGCTAGCAACAAATGACTAGAAAAGTTAATGGCCGCAAGCTCATGACAAGAGTTGATGGAACTTCATGTCCACCTACGAAGAACTACAAAGGGAATGTTCCCTTTATAGGAAACCCTAGAAGGTATTAGCATTCACGTGAAATGACATGACGAAATTTTGCTACATGCTTGAAAACATTTCAGTTCTTGGGCATGTCCACCTTACATCACGGTTGTTTATTTTAATTGTTTCAAAAATTTATTACATTCAAAAAAGTGATCAAACAAATTTTGTGTACAAACTGATATAAAACTATTATATTTGTTATTATAATTAATCAACCTTCAAACCTAAAACCCTTGCAGATTAATTAAATTAGCTTTTATATATCATGCATTTTCGTTCCGGTATCAATTTCTTTATACTCATCATGATTCGCAAATGACAGGAACCTAACAATATGAACTGGATCCATACAATGTGTAGGACCCAAATTTGTAGCTCGGTCTTTGATTTAACAAATAATCCAAAACCCCCAACTGTTTATTCTTCTCGGTGAGCATTTTCAGTCAGTGACCAGTCAAAAAGCTTCTATCTTTGTTGGCCTAAAAAGACATACAAAGCAAAGGTTAAAGGGCACCATAATAATTTGAACACAAAACATATCCTGTAACGCTACAAAAGAAGAGTTTGAATAAAAGAACAGAAAAATACCTACACAGTACTGTAGTTGCTTGAAAAACACAGTATAACGGTACTGCTTTCTTTAATCTTTTGATTAACGGTACTGCTTTCTTTAATCTTTTGATTAATTTTCTCTCTAATAACGGTTTAATTTTATTTAACCAAATGAACTGCTTCTAGCTAAGTAAATCTGTGTTCTTTTAAAATACTAAAAGATGTGTGTCCAAGTGAAAGTTAATTAATCAGGGTTAGCTTTTCTCTTCTTTCCCTATCAAATCATTTTAATTTTTCTTCTTTTTTTCCCCTCATGAAAACGCATTGTATATTGAATTAGATAAAGGCCTCTTATATAATTTTTTTTTTCAAATTTTTTGTTACTTCTTTTGCTTAAAGTAAAGCACTCTATCATGAATCAATAAAAAAAAGTAAAATATGGCATTATCTACTCAAAAGGGTTGTTCATTTTATGCTTTTAAGCTTCAAATAAGCATCTTCGATTTATACGTGGCCATGTGGGTAAAAGCAATATCTAAGAGACGAACAAAACTCACTAAGAGAGAAAGAGAGAGAGAGAATAGATTTTTTAAAGGATTTGGGTGGCTGGCCGGCCAGGCTTTATTACAAAGAGCAAAAAGTTGCTCCAATTTTGACATGACAGCCTTGTTAATGCAAAGGTGATGGAATTACGTACGACTCACTCCTTTTCTTAAAAGTTTTCATTAGTTTATTTTATTCGTTAAGTATCTACGAATTAATATAATTAGCTGTGAATTAATTAGCTTGTGTTAATTTCAACAGCTTAAAAGGTGGCTTCACGATAATTTAATTGGTAAGTTTGACCTTCACGAGATTAAATTGAGCTCTGAGACATTGTATTCAAATTATTACTGAAGCTGAAGGTATATAAATTTGTAGGTTGAATTAGAATCTATGACGATATTTAAGCTTTGATTGTTGAGCTACGGAGATAGGAGATAATGATTTGTACAGCGCACCACGTCTCGTTCACTCCACTTTCATGCAATGAAAAGAGAGTACCATGTTGGCTATTGGCTAAACTTTATATACAATGATGTCAGAGTAGATTTTTAACCGGAATTAATTAAGGGGCTTTTTGTCAAAGTTTTGACCACCGTGCGGGGGTCTAGCTTGTTATTGATGAATTTTAGTTTGGCTCATGGATCTATTTAAAATTAATCAGAGGTTGACTGTGGTAAAGAGTTTTACTATTTTAGTTAATTGTGGATAAAAGTTGTCCTTTTTTTTTTTTCTCTCAAGGAACTAAATCTAAATTGAGCGATGACCCTTTTTCTTTTCCCATTTATATGAGAGAGGTTCTGAAGAAAATTTTTCTTTGTATATTTGGAAAAATATTCGGCCCACTTTAGGCCCAAATGCAAATAGGTTGAGCCATTATTATTTACAATTAATTTAGGAGATCTAATGATTTTTTATTATAAATTTTAGTTAATTTATAACAAAATATTAACAAAAATGATCTAAGTTAATGACAGTAGTTACTTATCATTGACTAAGAGTTCCTAAGGCACAAAATATCTACTTTACCTAAGGATTTAATGAATAATTAACCCTTGGACCTTAATAATATTAATAAGACAAGAATGTTATGTTAACGTATTTTTCTTATTCATATGGCAAGATACCATTGATGTATTTTCTTAGCTATCAGGGAAGGGGAAAAAAAAACCACATGATTGTTTGAAAAATACAACAAAGTGATTGACAAAGTTACTGTGATACCTGTAACAAATGGCCTATCACAATTTAGTAGTAACAAAAGAGGAAATATTAAAATAAGGCTTTATAGTAAGCAAAACTAACCTTCAATGCTTATTCTAAAGCTTTCGTCCATCTTGTTCATTACACAAGTTCCCAGGATGGTTCTTTTGTAGTAATGGAGCAAGTAAGCTCTTGATAAATGACCGCTGTTTGTAAGTTTCCTCAAGTAGCAACAAGCGAGCAATCTCACAGCCCTTAGCACTAGGGAAACCAAGTGTCCATCTTCCATCTACAGCAGAATTGGACACATGCGAGTTGCAGCCTCGAGATTTTCTTACTTTAGATCTTGGATCAAATTCTCTTATCCAAAGGTGCAACCACGTTGGATGGTCCTCGTCTATTGTTGGCTGTTTAAAGTGAAGTGTTGTGGAAATTAATTGCATCCAGGTGAATCAAGAGTTTCAAGCATATTATGACATTTTTGGCAGCTCTTAAAACTTGATCTCATAAACTATCATATTAGCATTTTGAATGGTTTTAGAACTTACCCTCAAGCCTGCCAGTGGAGCAATTGCAATTACAACACCTCGTTGACTTCGGAAAGGATGTTTCTCCGCAAGAATCACTTTTCCAGATAATCCTCTTGCTGCAGGTATCATGTAGATATCCCTAATTCCAGCATTAGAGAATGCTATCCTGCACGGGATTCCACATCCTACACAAGATTTGTAGTCTAAATGAATAAGGCATAATCAGGGAAGCAATAAGGACAGTCAATTGAAGAGAAGGAGGAATTGATACCCAACCTAGATACACCTCCGACCCAAAGCTTGCTGATGCAATATCTAAAGAATTGGATGTTCCAGAATCAGCAGAGAGCAAGGGTTTTTCAAGTAACTCTCCTTTGGAGATTAATGCCTTCAGCTGAAGATGAAGAATGAACACCTAAAAGTTTGTCGAATATGAGATAACCATTGCGGGAAACTTTTATGAAAAGAACAAGATTTATAAATAGATAAGAAATGCTAATGGATCCTTGCAATTTAGAAATTATGAGTTTACAGGAAAACTTGAAATCAAAATTTTTATTCAGTTTAAGGAGTCACTTGAGACCTTTAACATTCTTGTTACACCAATGTCCTCATAAATAGCATAGAACCATAATAAGTTTAAGAAAGCATCCTATCACATGCCAGATGTATTTTCAAAACGAAATAACTTAGTAATAATGATGAATACCTTCACTACATCAACCATTATTTCCCAAGCAGTATCTGAAGAATTTGTATTCCCTACAATGTATAATGATTACAAGGAGCAAAGGATAGGACAATAATATCCGGAGCATAGCAAGGGAGGGAAAAAAATAAAAATAAGAATTGGGCAGTACCATCAGTTGATTGTTTACAGACAGCAAACTCAAGGGCAAATGAGGGACTTTTGGATTTCAGAGGCTCCTTAAGAGCTGTACACAGCATTGAAATAGATGTGATGAGTTCAAAGAAGTCAAGAAAGATCGAACAAATATTCCCTCCCTGATTAGGATCACAACTCCACAAAGGAACTCTCATTTATGAGCTCTCCCTTCCAAGAGAAGAATCTCTGCCTCATACCTGTTTCACAGTTTTCCCATTCATCTTTCATAGTATCCAGGATACAATCAAACCAGCATCCGTCAAGTTCTTTTTGTAAACGTGCGCAAGACTGCTGATATGAAGTCTGTCAACAGGAACTAGAAAATATAAAACTTAAAGTTGATGGTAAGAGTGGTTTAATCTCAATGCAACATTGGCAAGAAAGATGAAGGTATTCTAGGTTCCATTAAGCATTTCATTTGTTTAAATAATAATAACAAACAAACAAAAAAATAAAAAAGAAAAAGAAAGAAAGAAAGAAACGTTGGTCCGTAGTGGTTTCTAAGGCTGGTCTAGACTTCATATTAACTCAACATGTTAACTACTGGAGCCAAAAGTTAATAGGTAAGGACCTAACAATAGCAAATAAGCTCTAATAGGTCCCTTCAACTAAAGATGTGGCGATCTGGTGCTAAGCAAGAGGTAACAATGGGAGCATTAGCTGCTCAAGCAAGGCATAAATGGACTAAATTGTTGTACAATTTTGACTAAAACTAAGGAATCAAGCATAAATATTGCCTAGATAAGTGGAAAACTGTTGTGGACTTTGTCCATGACCCCTTCACTCTAGACATGATTTGGCAAGGTGGCTTATTTGTTCTTACTTTAGGATTGAGGAAAATGGTCTTCCTTGATTTATGCTACAAGATTTCCTATTCTTGAGAGAGTGGGGAGAAGTGGTGGCACAGAAGCAAAAGCCGTTGAGCCTAGCAAGTGCAGGTGTCACTTGCAAATTAAGTTAAATGTTGGATATGCAGAAGACTTATATCCTAAATAATCACAGATGTTGGTTATGAGTACTGTATAGCTAGTTAAGCGGAGTGTGCTTGATTTGAGGTTGTAATCTTTCTTGGCGAAGCAAATAGAAAAGTTAGATGTTGGTTTGTCACAGGGATTTTTCTTTTGAAAGTGCAGTAAATCAGTTGAAACCTCACATTGAAAAGGTGTAAATGTTGTTCACCAAGTGTCATGACTTGAAAATTCAGTAGCTTCCGCATAAACCACCCTGTATGCCATTGTATGAGAGCACATAATGGGGGTTGGCTCGCTAAAACCTTTAATAATGCATAGAACACCTGTGAAAAATGAATAATTGATAAGTAATCATGACACCGAAGGCTGTACAGTACAGACACACAAGCTCACAAGTAAAAAACTATTAACATATCTTGGTGCAGCTATACAAGTGCCATAATAAGTAAGATGCATTGTCTAAAGTTAACGGCAACAGTCAAGCAACAACCATCAAACACTGTGTATATACCTGAGGCATAACTCTCACAAAGACATTGTCATTTACTCCCAGTGAAGCTGAAGTGCCATAATTCTGAGAGTGAAGTTGCCAAAAACATTACATTACAAAATTACTCCAAAATTTTAAGATTCCTGCTATAATATCACTATTCACTACATGTAAGGGAAAGAAAAATGGATGAAGCATAATTTCTCCAAAATTCCGAAATTAATGTAAAATAATCAAGAGTGACCTGTGAGCTGAACCCAGAATGCATGTAATTGATTATAAATGCTTTCCGTTGGCATTGCCTACACTTAGAATATAACATAAAAAATGAACATATGAAAATGTCAATATCATACAAGAAAGTTTTAGAATCAACATTTACTGCTCAAGCAGTCCAATCTTCGAACTTATCTCATTAAAAAATAAAAAATAAAAACCTAACATAATAAAACTATTCCTTCACATGGCCATTAACCTCGGCCAGGTTGGTGCACAAGTACTATTCAGAACCATAAAGGAAACTGTTATTCTCACACAAGACAACTACATGATCAGTGCGAACATCATAAAAGAAATATTCGAAAGAACAAAAGAACCCAAGTTAACCAATCATCAAGTCTGCATTATTATCAATCATTTCTTAAAACATAAAGATGATTAAATGTTCTATGGTTCTATGATATAATCTAGGTCATTCATGGACTTAATTCACAAATTAATGCAATCATCCAATAGGTAAAAATCAAAAGACCACAATAAGGCCACAAGTTTACTCCTCCCAGTACTATAATAAGAACTTTCAAGAATTCTTGGACTTGTACTTCCACATGGGCTCATATAATGAGAAGAAAAGAGAAAATGACGGAAATGATAAAAGAGTCAGTCATTACATCTCAATTTTTTTAGAAAGCTTGATTGATTGTGCATGTTTACAAGAAATCAATGCACTTAAATGCATGTGAAAATTGAATTTATATACCATAGGATCTTGTATATCACTTAACCCAATCATTGAATCCGACGTATAATCAATATCTGCTCAGAAGTGAAATGAAAGAGAAAAGAGAATTCAGGACAACATATATATAAAAGAAAATAAACCCACAATATAAACTCAACAGAGGGCAATAGAAAAGTACTGTAAAACATAAGATACCTTTACTTTCTGACAAAATAAGCAACAACAAAAGAGATGCTAGCAACAGACTGTGATTATCAGAGAAAACATACATAAGAATTCCAGTCCTGTTCCGGGGAAAAAATTGAAAATAAGTTAGTATGAAACTCAATTCACACATTTCCGATGAAAATAGTAAGCGAAATCAATCATTGGCCTCCAATATACTTAATCTGAATGTTAAAAACATCCTATTATGCAGACATCCTATTATGCAGTTTACTTTGGATAGTCACATGTCATATGCGGTCCTATAAACGTTTAAGCAACTTTCTTTTGTTAGGTGATACTTAAATGCCAATTTAGCACAAGAAGAAAAAATTGTTAAACACACAAAGCATGGGTGATACTGCAGAAGAGACAACATGATGATAAATATGCATAGGATGAAAGTACGAAACTTAAGTTCAGATAAGGTCAACCTCTGTAGGAATTAAAAGGCTCTAGAAATTGTTGAGGTGCTGCACATATCATTCAAGAATATGTGAAACAACACTTGCAACATTCCTTTGAACGCATTAGCAGCCATAAATATACATTGTCTTTTCTCTCTTCCTTCAATCTCAGAAATCATTACATTGGATTAATAAAAAAATGCTGTTTCATAACATATATCAATCACCAATTATCAACTACCATCATATCAACAAAGATCACAAGGTTAATTAGTAAAGAAATGTTGTTTATAATATATATCAATTACTAATGACAATAATATTATGCCTAATCTCCCACAATGTGGTTCACATATTTCAGTTTTCTAGAACCACTACCTCTAAGAAAGAACAAGATGTTTTGAAATCCTAAACCAAACCTCCAACAGCATCAGCCAGCCTAAGTTTAAAACTGTACAACATGTGCTAAGATCTGCATACCTATTATCTATAAGAAAACAGCATAAAACCAAAAGGGGTACACGGTTATCCCTAATACGTACATTCTTTAGCCTCATTAAGATGATAGTTACGCCTTTACATAAATGAAACAGGAACTAATACAATATAAACATACGTTATACACTAACCTTTCTAAGCGTACATCATCATTCCCACATATATGGTTCCCATTGATGTTTTCATCTTTTTGAGACTCTGAACCAACAATTTCCATAATTTCCATATCACGCAAAAGGTTCAAGAAAAAGTGTGTGTCACTACTGCTATTAGTTATTTCTTCCTTAGCAGCATCTCTTCTTGGTGTCATATAAGGATACAGAATAACACCGGCCACAGCATTAATGATGTTCTTTCCACCAACAACCACAAGAAGATAAGAAACTACGTACAAAGACGTGACCGCAGACACATAAAATCCCTGAAAAAGAAATTAACAGTAAATACCTAAAATGCACACATATGTGAGAGGGAATAAAATGCTGATATTCTTATAATAGAATTCGGATATTCCCATAACTATGGAAGAAGCATATGTACAGGGAATTATGGCTTAAATCATGGGAAGTACTAATTTCAAAATGTTAAAGATCAACTTATCTGAATACACATAATTCCTACCAAACTAATTGCACGATATCTGCCTAGACATTTCCACACAAAATATGACAGAAGAAGAAATAGTCCATGCCCCAACATGTAAGAATAGAAGAAATTGTTTGGAAAACAAATCACTTGCACAGACTCAACTAAAAAATCTAGGGCTACCAACCAATGTTCAGATGGTAATATTATTTTATTTCTTTTAAAGTTGATACTGCCGTCATCTTAAAGCATATACTCAATAGTCAATCCCATCTCAATCCCATAACATTATTTACTGTGAAATTTCCAAATTTAAACAAAAAAAGAGATAAGAGGGGAAATTACTCACATTACTCACATTACTCTGCCTTAACTGCAGTAGTGGGATTAATATCGGAAAGACAAGTAGGTTGAGAAGGTCTTGGGTGACAACTTTACTCAATCGAGGCTCACCAACAGAGAGAATATCCTTAAAGTAGTAAAGATCATCCACAATTTCATCACTTTCCAGGAGAATTTCTTTTCTCCTTTGTTTAGTGCATGTTTCACTGCACCAAAGTCATGCAGGTTCCCTCAACAGATAGTTATGCATAACCACCTAATTATCATTGTCATCACATAAGTTTCTCTAAGAAAATGAAACAGCATACTCTGTAGCTTGGACAAGGACATCAAGACGAAGGCATTTCTCTCTCAAGCTATAAACCAAATCTGAAAAGTATTGAGACGCTGGAGGACTTGTCACAAACTGATAGACCATGTCATCACTGACTGCATAACCAAAAGGATACTGTTGCAAGATACTACAAAATATATTTTATATCCAAAATTTCCGGTAATCTATTCTCTTTGCAGAAGTAAATAAGATAAAGAAACACTATACCATTGAATATGTTGAGGGTTAATGCATGGACAGCTGTCTGAATCATCTTTTCTCCATGCTGAGCAAATTTAAGAATCTCAGTATACAGGGGAAATGAAGTTACAACATCCTGTAATCAGAGATAGACATCACTAAAAATTTAGCCGCTGCCATGAACGAAATCAATAACACTCAAGCAAGAAGCTTTAACTTACCCTAGTCTATAAAAAACTGCATAAACAAAAACTTATAAGGTATATGTGCATCAAAATATGTCACAAAAACAGGCTTTAACTTACCCTGTTCACCCGTACAAGAAGACAAAGTGTGTCTCTGTTAATTTTGCCGCTCACTGCTCTAAATTTATGATGAAAAGTAAAGAAAAATAAGACAAAGCAAAGAGAAAAAAAAAAAAAAAAGATTCCTAACCTGTCTACTGATCAAATAAAATGGGCTACAGCGATACAGGGGAAAAAGAATCTGTGAGCTGACACATGCATCCTAAGATTGAAAGCTATCTCATATAAATTTATGAAGAGAGATAATGAACAATATCAGAACCTTAAGAAAGACACGTAGTACGGAGCCAGATCTCCTCGATCAAAATCATATTGGTGTGCTATGATGGTATTGATATAGTCATTACTCAAACAATAGTCTGCATGATACAATTGCCAAATGGATTACCAAAGTTGTATGAGGAACAGGAATAACTAATGAAGCACTTCAGAGTAAAATACATTAGACAAAAATGTTGAAGGTTGCTATTCATGTATGTTACAATTTCTATTTCAAAACAATAACAGTTTCCTCCCTCAATTTCAAAGTGCATAATCACAGACGTCCAAATAAAGAGAGGTGAAAGAACCTAAGCATTTAGAAAGTTTACCATAAGTATCAATGGAACTTGCATCTTACATATTGCATGTTCACTTCCCATGTTTTGGATCATTATGCTCAGATATTGAAGCAGCGGTGCCTCTATTTTTGAATTTCCACTGATCTTCAAGATACGCACAAACTCCGCTAAAACTTGGTATTCCATAAAACATCTGTTAAGATCCAAACATAACACCAATAATATCATCCACATACCAAGAAGCATAATTAGTCAAGAAGCTGCAAAAAAATGACTCATACTCGAATATAAACGGATCTTGTCTATCGCCATATGTAACTATCTCTACTATAGTTTGCAGCAAATCAATGACTAGTTCCTGGAGGAAAAGGCAAGAAAAAGATAACATAATAAATAAGAAAGAAAAATTTAGTGGTTATATTATAAGACACAAAGGCCACTTGAGTTACCCGGTTATGCTGATCCACAACTTTGATTTTTCGCAATTCATTAATCACGTATCTACATTCATAAAATGATCAATCAGTCTCCATAATACAAATTAGATAGTTGATAATTATCGTAATAAACGCAATAAGACAAATTAGATAGTTGATACTTATAATAACAAAAGCAATAATAAAAATCTCAAATAATAATGTCTCCATTTTCATAAAGCATTTCGATTCAAAATCACTTCTGGAAAACTAAAACGCAGTTATTTAGCTAGATATTTTCATTATTTAAACAAACAGCCAAATCGATCATAGGTTACATAACCGGAACACAGCTTCACATTGACTCTCAACAGACAATAGCTTAGAAACCAATTAATCAATTATGCATTATTCATAGCCAAATTTCCAACAAATTCCAAATTAGACTCATTAAAAATATACAGAATTTAATTTAAATTTTTTTTAAAATTAGAATTCAGCTAACCGAGTAAAAGAGAACTTACTTGAAGTGCTGAAGAGAGAAACGATCAATGGATCGCCAAACGGTGCGCCACATAGCAAGTGATCAAAATGTCCAAAACAGTTAGATCTGCACCAACATTCGTTCAATTTGTGAATATTTCCATTTTTTCCCTTTTTGGTGTTTATTTTTAGTTGTTGTAAAATTAGTCCGCGCGCTGGGCCGTTTGGTGGCTGGCGGTTGTATCATATATAGTTTGGTTGATTCTGGAAACAAACCGTCAACGTTTCCATTGGTCTTTCGTGACGCTTCAGACGTGTCATTTCCTTTAGTTTTTTTTTTTATTTTTTTCAAAATGAACAGAACCCGGACAAAAATTGGGAGAAAGAAATTTGTCTTCTTTGTTAAATTTCCATAAAACATGAGAAAAAAGACAATTATTTGTATACCCATAATTATGTATTTGAACTCAATTTTTTCCAATGTTTAAAAAATTTAAATAATTACTTATAGAAAGAATAGTTTGTATCGTAACATTGTCATTTATTAATTTACTAAACGGTAAACTATTGCAGTAATTTCTTGAACAAAAATTTGGAGAGGAAAGAA
This sequence comes from Citrus glauca, assembly GCA_029633175.1. Lineage (NCBI taxonomy): Eukaryota > Viridiplantae > Streptophyta > Magnoliopsida > Sapindales > Rutaceae > Citrus > Citrus glauca. The sequence continues at coordinate 26,691,621 of JAQOOD010000006.1, read as the reverse complement.
AGAAAAAGAAGGATAATTAATAAGAAAAAGAAGCAATCTTGAAATCCAGGAAATAAAATGTACAATATGTATACGTATACGTATTCATATACATAGCAATTAAAACCATAAACAGAAACTGAAGCAAGTTTCTCCAAAGGAGAAAATGGAGAGGGAGATCACTGATCTTCTAGCTTGTTTGATAGTCTTAGTCAACCAAGACGACGTCATTTTAATAATAGTTTTGTTTCCGTCTCGTCATTCATTAAGCAAGTTTCTTCTTTTGCATGGGGTTTGAGCAAAATTCTCAGTCCCACGAGCAAAGTTCGTATTAGCTCCCTCAGCCACCGCCAAATACAATCATGGTGATAAAGAAATTGGCATTGACAATTCAACAAGGTAGCCTCATTGTCAATATTCTCGAACTTTTTCAAACAAATGACGCATTCCTCTTCCTCTTGCACGACATCATTCACTCCCTGAATCGTCAAAACGACACAGATTTGGATGGTATTAGACTCGTTATTGGCAATGGCATTGGCGAGTGCATCACTGGCAGAGTTAGAGATGTCTTTGAACTACTGGAGTTAAAGCTTGTGCGGAACTGGCTCAGTCTTGAAGAAAGAGTAGTTGTCTCTGTCTGGCTCCAAGTCGAAAAGGCTTAACATTAAACAATGAGCCAGATGATCAGATGGGTCCGAAGCGATGCATCTGGATCCTGAACTCTTTCGATGGAAATTGAACGTCAAAACCGGGACCTCACTTGATATCCGTAAGTGTATGCGGGCACTGAATCCATTCAATTCAAATTAATGAAACAGAGTTAGATTTAAGCAGCAGACGCAAAGAAATTTCATACAATTGAGATATAAACTAATCAAGCTATTGGCTTTTACAGAACAAGCGTTATATATACATATATTTGAAAACAAAGTTATACTTCTCCCAAAAGAATTTGGATTTCCTTATTAGTTTTTGCACTAATTAAGTAGAATCTAATTGACCCTTCAACTTTTCTTTAAAAAAAAAAAGAGTCCCACTATTGGCACCCCTCAAAGATTTTATTGAAACCCCTGTTTCAATTATATCTCATTTAATATTGAAAATATCTTTTTTTTTTAAATAAACACTCTTTTCATTTACAAATTTTTCAGCTTTTAATATTTTTCTCACTCTTTCATTCATCTCTTCAAACTTTCTTTATTATTTCATTTCTAAGGAAAAAAATCTAAAAGAAAAAAGCAAGAAGAATATTATACTTAGAAAATAATGAATATTTTATGGGTGAAAAACAATTCTATCCTACCTATAAATTTTGGATTCAGCAATTAGTTTAAAAATTCTTAAAAAATTATTTGCAGTGGGATAAAATTTTATTTAATTTATTTTTTCACCGTGTTGTATCTTAATTAAGTTGTTATGTTTAATTACAAGAATTTTGTTTTAATTTAGATGATTACTTCTTAAATTCAAATTATTTTAGTGATAATAAAAAAATTATGTTATGTAAGGAAAATAAAATTTAAGAGAGAGAAAATATAAATAGCTTAACTTTATTTATATTTGTCCTTAAATGTAATTATAATATAACATGGGTTTTATGAGATTAATGAAAGGGTGGCAATAATTTATCTAAAAAAAAGACCTTTAAATAAATAAATAATATTTGTGGACCTTATACCACTAGGCCTTTAGTAAAAGTGGTTGGGCTGCTACCCTCACAAAAATATTATGGGGGCTAAATATTTATAAATTCTTTTTTAAGTGAAATATGGACATCCTTCGTCTGTTCTAATTATATATATCTAATTATAAATATTAATATAATATTTATCATAATAATAACTATAAATCAATATATAATGCAATAATTTGATCCGTAATCAGTATTTAAAAAAAAAAATTCGCAGGCCTTACGGCTAATATTGACAGCCTTATACGTTAAGGAAAGTTCAGAGTAACTATTTAGCACAATACGACTGGGCGTCCCGGCCTCCACGTTATCGTTGTGGACCTTGTGGTGGGGTTATATCATAGTAAATAATGCTTGTTCCAACTTCGAAGAATATGATTGTTCCAACTTCCAAGAATATGACAAGCATCTAAATGGATTCCAGTTGCATGATAATGCATTTGACTTATAATTTTGCATCTGCATTACTCAAAATAATGGCCACTAATTTTTTTGGGGCCAGTCAAGCACAAAGAAATCTGTCGCCCTTTGAATGGTATTATCTGATTCAGATGATGATGATTAGTTTTTGAAGACGTATGCGCTACTGTTTTTAATTAATTCATTCAACTTGTGTGTGAGATCGTTTGACGAATCTGAGATCATAGTGCTTTGCTTACACTTGGTTAGATAATCCACCACATGAAATTTCTAAATTTTCTTTCTAATGATGCTAATGAATTTTTTAATCATTGTTTCTCTTGAGATTATTCTCTCTACTTTTTTCTTATTTCACAATCTAGTTTTTAGTTTTTCTTTTGTTATTACAGCTTTCTAATTATATATGATTACGTAACGTTTGTCATTTAATTTACCAGCAATCCTTAACATCACAATTCTTAGTAGTTAAATATATTTGTTACAAATAAAGTTTTCGGACCTAATTTCAAAGTCACCTAAATTTCGATAAATTGGGAGAAAAATCTAATGATCCCATTTCAAAAATAGTAAGATAAACTTCGTCTGTGGATTTCGAAAGTTTAACACATGATTTAAATTATAATGTCGTCTTAGAGAAATCACTCAACTAAATAATTGAATTGTTAGAGACAAATCTGAACGCATTACATTTACAGAAGATTTTAAAATTCGATTATTTTGATAATTAGGTAGATGAAAGATGAGATAAATACATACATAATCAATATGTATAGTTTAATTAAACATACGTCAGACAACTCATTTCGTTATACCCTAGACTTGACTGTCGACAAAAGAATGGATTGGTTACGTAGTGGGTACTCTTATGTCTTTTAGGCTCAAAGCCATCTCTCGTTTACTATCTTTTTATTTGGTTAACAGTATTCTATTGGATTAAGATAGTCTAACAGTGTTTTAGTTTTAATTTGGTTCTTAAAAACTTGAAAAAAACTTGTGTGGGTTGTCTTAACTGAGCAGATGAGACAACCCAATGGTGCTTTACTATGTAGTATAACAATGATATCCATTACTCTACAATTCTAACTTGGTAGGATAGTCCCACACAAATTCTTCTCTAAAAAATTTATATGTACAATCAATGATATGATTTGTACATTTAGTACTCAAGTAATTAGGAACATATTTAATATACAAACATATAGATTAGTCTCAGAATCCTTCATTTTGTCACAGGATGAGTATTTTGCGCAGCTAACCCGTGCGGCACTTAGACAACTTTGCCGAATATTACTAAGTAAGGGTAGAACTTCTCGAGCTAGAGAAAAGAGCAATGGAGCCGAATAAGAAACTTATATTGCACAAACAGAGATTATAGTGCTTGAGTTGCTTACAAAGCTTGTTGTTGTGTTTGTTGGATCCAAATACCTAATGTCATCCCATATTTATAGAGGAGACTTGACAAGCTGTAGAGATTATAGAGAATTCTACAATTTGCTAGCTATTTACATGTGCTGGAATTGTATAGAGAATTCTAAAGTATTCACAAGCTCATATGTGCTAGTTTTGCCTAGAATGTTCCAGAATTGGGCTAAGCTAGCACTCTTGGCCTTATGTTGGTTCTCTAGCCCGAAATTGTGGGCAATTAAGCTAGCGAATTAGGCGGTCCGTAACAATTTGCTTAGGACACATTAGTTTTCCTTTTCAAGAAAAATTTTATTTTACAAGATTTTACCTAAAATGAAAACAGCTTTAAATAGGATATTGATAACAACATTTTGGACATTGATGGTCAAATTAACCAATGTCCATTATCTTTTAACTTAGATTATGAACAAAATCAAATAATTTTTTTAAAAATATTTTTGTGTGAGAGAATTAAAATAAAGAATTTATTGGAAATTTCTCCAATAAAATCATGCCACACATTTTAAATTTGGTCTCTCATTCATGTAATTATTTTTGTAATTAGTTAATTTCAAAATAAATGTTAATGTGAGAAAATTTAATTTGATAACATATAAATGTATACATTTGTAAAAATATTTCATAGGAGAATGAATTGAGAAATCTTTGCTTCTCTTTCGGCTTGCCAAAAGAAACCGAGAAAATTATTTATTGCAATTATTTAATTTGTGGCTTTATTTATTGCTTCTCTTTCGGTTTCCCAAAATAACTATCAACTATCTATTGCAATTATTTAATTTGTCGAACAAAATATGGAAAAGAAAGAAAAAGAATGACAATACTTAGACATTAACTGCAAAGAATAGTTTCTAAGAGCATGCATGAACGAATACTCCAAGTAAGCTTCTCAAAGGCGAGAATGAAGATCACTCATCTCTAACTTAACACAATTATACAGTAACTGCGGACACTCGACGATCCAATATTTTTTTGGCTTCCTAGCGTTAGTCAATCAAAACGACGTTTTTTTGATAGTAGTGATTCTGTCAGTTTTTGGTAACCCCGATGTTGCTTCGGCGGTGATTTTGATTTCTCGTAGTAGGGGGGTCTCCAGCAAAGTTCTTGGTGGCCGTGGCAAAGTTAAAACGACAGATGGGACAGGTAAAATATCTCTTCTCCCACAGCCACTCCTAAATACAAGCATTGTGGTAAAAGTTGCTGACGCCCACAATTCAACAGAGTAGCATCGTTGTCAAAATCCTCAAACTCGTTCAAACAAATAGCACATTGCTGTTGCTCTTGCTCTTCCACGACAGCATCACCTTTCATTATCATCCCCTTAATTAATGACACTCAAAACGACACCAATTTGGGCGGAAGCAGAGACGTTTTGCCTTTTAATTGGCGATTAATTAGCTGCAAGCAGAGGGGAAAGTAAAGTCATATAAGCGGCTGTTAGAATGAATCAGCTGGGCTTCTTTTATACAAGTACTGTTATGTTACCGAATCTGATGAAGTATTACGCTTACTACCGTTTCCGAAAAGGATTTGGGATTTCGTTATTTTTAAATTTTGGTTGAACACGCTAGTAGTCCTTATGAAGTCAGCGTGCCTCGATTAAGAGCCCAGAGACACGTGGGCTCTTTCTTTCTTTTCTTTTTCCTTTTTTTTCCACTCCCTATAAAATCCGAGTTTAATGCTATTTTTTTATAACATTAATAAAGGTAAAGCCTTCTATGTTAAGGAAACTTTAGGGTTTTGAGAGTACTATTCGGGCACAATGTGATTCCGCGAACTTCCAAACACAATAAAAAGATAAACCAACACCAACCCTACCAAAATGTGCAATGTCAATACAACGCAACGCACAAAAAAGAAAAGGTGAATGCACCCACATATATTGATACTTATCAATCACGCACCATTTTAGCCTAATAATGGAATTGGTAACTGAAGGTTCCATAAAGCAATCAAAACCCACAAGTTTGTCTATTTGTTTTCCCTTTTCTGGCCCTTTTCTCTCATTAATTAATTGGAACCATGTGCTTGCCTACTCATTTCCTTTGTTGTTATTATTCACATGAGGGCACTTCCAACACTCATTATATAACGCCCCCATGCATGTCTCTTTCACACTTTCCCTTACGTCACCCCCCTCATCATCTTCGCTTCGTCCCACAAAACAATTCTTTCCTCAAGATGAGTTCTTCAACTTTTTTCACAGAAGCTAATAACATGTATAAATTTTCTCCCATGCAAGCGTCTATAGTTATTGGATAAAACGTGAATATGCGAATGTCCGTAGCGGAGATTAACTAATAACACATTATTAATTGCGCGTAACATCAACCAAGTATATATTATAATCAATTTATTAGTACTTCGTTTTATAGGTTGGCGCTAGACAATAGATAATGCCTATAAGCTTTTATACGGATGCATTTATTTATATGTTGAAGTGGTCCTTATTGAATTTGAATTTGAATTATCAAAGTCTTTTTGTTTGTATTTGGAAACTTATCCCAAGTCTAGCCAACCAATGTGACACCACCACCTTCTTGATTGTCCCTCATCTCGTATGCTTTCTTCAAATTGAAATTGTCGCATTCTTGTGGAAGTGATAATTTTCGCTTAAATGATCAAATGAATAGTAAAATTAATATGAAAAAAGCTAGCATATCCTCATTGGGAATCACAATAATTGATGCTAATTTCGAGTATTATAACACGAGCAATGTTTTGGGTTTATTTAGGGTTAAAAAGACATTTAAAATGTGAAGCAAAGTTCTTGCTTTTTCGCTGGCTTTTTCATAGATGTTACGTTATAATTACATGTGAGCTTCGGTAATGATTAATTAAACAGTTACCATTACAGCATGCACAGCTCGAACTATAAGTTGAAACACAAATTAAAGTTCCAACTGTTTTCGTGTACAACAAAATTATTATAAATTAATAGAATTGCTTTGGCACAGTTGAAGATCTAGCAATTAATTCGTGGAGACCAAGGAGATTAAATTGACAGGGCTTGATTAGTTTTTGATATTATATATGTTAATTAACAGCTGGTTTGAAAATTTTAGTCATTAATTAGGCAGGTGTTCGTTGCGAAAATGAAAAAAAAATTCTCTCCGGGATCGCCTCCCTTGCAAAACTTCAGTACCCTTCCTCTTCTTCAGTTCTCTCTCTGCCTCTGGTGGAGTTGAAGTGCTTTTTCCTTTTTTTTTTTAATAACAACTCTCTCTTTATTCTTATCCTTTTTTCTTTTCCTCTAACATAAAGACAGACTCTTTTCGACTATAAATTCTTTAGGGTTGACATATTTTAAGGTATTGTATCTCATAATTTAAAAAAAAAAGGTCAAAGTTAATAAAATCTAATAATCTGAATATGGGTTACATAATCAAAATCGCATAATTATGATGATTTTTCTCCCCCTCAAAATTTGGAAGATTCCAAGCCATAGAAATAGATTTATTACATATTAGTTTAAAGGGTCAAGTAGGGCGGTACATGGAAGATTTTGAAAAAATTTAATCTTTAGAAAAAGTTTCACTTGAGTGGACCTTTACTGCACCTTTTCCTTTTCTTTTTTCCTTTTTGTTTTCTTTCGCTAATCATCAATTCTAACGTCAGGCTGTGTATGATACAAGATTATTAATATCTTAATTTGATAACCGAGTGTTCAACATTGATATCATAGGGTGGGGTTATGTCTTAACTTAAAATAATTACTTAAATTTTTATTTGTCCATCCGATCAAACTAAATAGTAGATTAACGATGATTAAATTTAGATTTACTCCACTAAACTGGATAAATCCAATTGAGCGAACAAGAAGTAAAAAAAAAATTAAGTTGAAAGAGAAAATCGAACCGGTTAGAAATTTCGTATTGTCTAATAACTAACATTAATGATAAACGAATGACAAAGGGCAAATACTGGCTTGTCCAACAAGAAGAGAAAAGCAGAACCACCACAGAAGGAAGATAAAGCTTAGATCAGAAAGTGGATGCTCCTACAACATAAAGTTGAAAGCTTTTTTTTTTTTAATAAACACAAAAAAAAATCGCCACAAAATCTACCTAAAACAATGAAGAAAAAAAAAGGCTTAAAAGCGCTTTTTAAAAGTAAATTAAATAAAAAAAATCTCCTTTTTATTTTTTATTTTTTCAATTCACTTCAACTTTTCGAACAATAATTACAGCATGAAAAGCCAAACAAAATTCATTTCACACGTTCTTATTTTCAATAATGGATTTCAACAAGACTCGTACATAATTGGATCGTAGAATCATTAAAAGCTGCAATAAATTATCGAAACTCCAATGAAATTTACATCAAAAGAGTACCCGAATTCCACGTTACAACAACTTAACCCAAGTAACTAGCATTACGCGATACTAAATGTTATCCAATTTTGATGAAACAAAAATGTATCTCATGCACATTTTTGTTTAGCAAATCCAAATCTATCATTAGCCAAATCAAACTCCAAATAAAAATTCTGAAGCTGGAAATCCCCCAAAATAATCGCCGGACCACTTTCGGGCGCCGGCCCTGCCGCATTATCGGTGAAGAATATTAAGCAGAGCACCTCATTACCCATAAGCGCAAAATAATTCTCCGGGGGCAATGCCATTTTGGCACCACCTTTAAATTTTAAAATCAATTCCGGTAGGTCAACCGATTTTTTACCCGAGATATCGAAACACGGCCTTAAGCCGGACTTTTTCTCCACGTCAGCAGCTCTGCTATAATTACCCATCTGTCTTATAAACTCTTTTGCCACAGCTTCAAAAATGGGCTCTTCCATGAAAGTAAGCGTGGAACCCGAATCCACGATGACCCCTCCGTTTCCATCGGATCCGGGTACCAAATAACTGTACGGAATCTTCACGTGTTTACTCCCAACTATAATTTGACGTAAACCGATATAATAGAATTCCCCAAACGCAGAACTTGATCCGACCGGGTTCTTATAAAACGGAGTGTAGCTAAGACCCGGAGTTTTCGAATCACCCGAACCCGACCCGGTGTCCAAGACAAGATTACTACTGACCGGCGCGTCGTCGAATTTTCGGGAAAGTAAACAGTAAGAGAATTTCTTGAGACCCAGTTGGGAAGGCAAAGATTCGGAGCCACGACCGAACCCGGCAATGCCGGCGGGTTGCCTGTCGGATAAAATGGAGCATCCGACGAGGAAATTGGGCACCGTTTTGGAGGGAAATCTCAAAGTCTCTGATAGTAAAAGCCCAGCAGTGAAGCCTAAACCGTATTGAAGTAAATAAGAAGGGCAAGCTAGTGGACAAGTCTTGTTTCGAGGGTTGCAGCCTTTGCAGCGGGACTCGACGTTGAGGCCAAAGATCCAGGAGCATTTAGGGTTCTGGCAGCCGATGAGCTGTGAAGAAGAAGAGCGTTTGGGGATGAAAGCGGGGATTCGACTCGGGTCAACGTTGGGGAAGTTACAGTCAACGCAACGATAACGCGACGTGCATGGGAACCAAACGAGGCTGCTACCGGTGTCGAAAACGAAAGGGGTGCTGGCTTGGGGAGGCGTGCCGAAGCTGAGAGAGATGGAGTAGCCGCCGTAGCTATGAACGGAGAATGGGGTTTTGATTAAAGAATTCGAATAGTTGCTGCCAATGTTGCTGTCTTTTGTCTTTGGCTTTGTTTTTGTTTTGAGGTGGCGGGCTCTGGAGAGTGAGGACGAGGCTAATGAGTGGAGGATTTTCAAAGGGTCTGAATCTGAGTGGTGCAGGTGGTGTTTGGTTGACAACGGAGTCAAAGGGACTGTGACGGTGGTGGCACTGCTGCCGGCGCCGGCGTCGGTGGTGAGGAGGGGGATGAGGAGAGAGAAGAGACAAATGAGAGAGAAAGGACAAGCGGCCATTGATATTTTTTTGTTTGTTTTTATTTTCGGCTCTTTGGCTGGCTGTGAGCCTGTGACTCAATTCATCGGAGTGCGTGAAAGCGGTGATTTTTGTTTGGGTTTTGTTCTTCTTTGTTTGTACTTTATAGGCAGCCAAAAACAAGCGGGCAACGGATAGAAGGACCGGAATCAAGTTCGATTTGAGTGTAACAATTGCCATTGTTGCCGACTGTAATTTACGAAGCGTGCCATCGGAAGGAACCTTCAATTATTTTTAAGGAAATAAAAATGGGTTAATTCCACCCTGCCCCTAAGTGTTTCAATATATTTTACTACACACTCAAATATTTCAACAATACTCAATTCACACCTAAATTCATTAAGTTGACGTTTATTCTAACGGTCAAAGGATAAATTTAAAAATTTATGTCCTAAATATTATTTAATAATGATAAATTAAATTTATTTGATAAATTAATTGATGGGGTTATTATTAATTATTTTTAATTAAGAACTTTTAATGTAAATATTAATTATTGGATTAGCATTTTATCTCATTTAATTCTTTTCTAATTCAAGATTAGGGGTATTCCAGACATTTCATTCACTTTCAAATAGTTCCGTTAAAAGTAACGGTCAAGTTAACGAAATTGGGTGTGCTGTGAAAAATGTTGAAAAAATTAGGTGTACGATGAAAAATGTTGAAAAATTTAGGGGTTGGGTGGAAATAACCCTAATAAAAATTTAAAAACAATGATCTTATTTAGGGACACATGGTGTTGGTAATGGGCATATTAATATTATATTTTTTATAAGACAAATTATCAAGTCAAATTTTCATTATTAGATCTCTATATTTATTTTGAAATAGAATCCTAATCATCTCATCATCTCAAGTGATTGAATCTAACAATTCCAAGTTGTCATAATGTTAAATGATGAGATACACATCATTTTACCAAATCCTTGCAGAGTTCTAGCATTATGTGTACATATTGAATACACGTAATGATTTAGGTGCTTATTTTGAAACTTCTCCCTCTAGCTCAACATGATATATTTTATAACAATTATGTTAAGTTGGCTTTTTTCAAAATAGGTATATACCTAATGTTTTATTTTCTCATATTTTTTTTAGTTTAAGAGTACGTTTAGAATTGAGGTTGAGTAGTTAAAAGTTATAGCACTAAAGTGCTTGATAAATATTATCTACTATAATTTAACAGTTATATTGATATAATTTTTTATTTTTATAATAAAAAATTATTATATTTTTAATAATTTTATTAAAATTATTATTTAAAATTTATTTTTACTCATATTATTAATTTTTTATTTTTTATTATAATTTTTTTATAATAGTTATAACTTAAAAATTATAACTTTTCAAACCCAAACAAAAACATATTTTTTTTTTCAAACAAATGGTTGTTGAATTAACATGATATCATAATAACATACGCTCTTTACGTAATAGTTTAACTTTTTTGGATTCGGTGGTTAAAGTAACACATCAATAGTCTTGCGTGTAGACTTTTGTGTGCTCACTTTATCTAGTTAATTTTGTTTTGATCAATATTTAGTTTTTATTTTTGTTGGTTACTCACGCTTTATTCTCATAGGTCCACAAAGGTCTGTTGTTTGGGTGATAACTAATAACTAATTTAATTCATAAAAGACCGAAAGTAAATTTGATGTATAAAAGATCATTTGGTTATCATGATAAATTTTAATTTTCAATAAAAAAAATTAAAAACATGAGTAGCACGTAGTACATTTCCATGATTATATATACTTTACAAACTTTGCAATTATATATTTCTATGTGCAATTATCATCACATACACAGGGAGAACTGAGAAGTGTTATATTTAGTTTTACAATTTCCTCCTAGCATAAGCATTCCCTTGTATCTAATACAAAGCTGGCTTTCAATTTGGCCTGAATTATAGGCATCGAGTCAGTGCTTTCCTTCAATGAGACATTATTATGTAAAGATCTAACAAATGACACGAAAACAAAAAGGAACGTGCATTGTTGGTGGCGGTAAATGTGGGGGTAATCTTGCAGTTTAAGCATACTTAAGAGTCTATCATTAAAGTTATGCAACACGACCTAATGGCGATGACGTGGCACCCAAAAGTCTTATTAGCCGTTGAAAGACCATAACATGGTGGGCAGTAGGGTGTAGACCGCAGACTACAGTTTCTAATCCAGCCAGTGGTGTTGATTTTGACGTGGCGTACGATGAGCGGAACTCGCTGTTTCCGCAGCTTTCGAGTCTACTGAACAGATGTAGCCAAGGTTCTTGCAACCGTTAGATTGTCACTGCTCACTGCAATGGAGGGGATGGAGCCCAGTATGATTAATGAAGGGTGATGGATTAAAGGGTTCGTTTGATCTTGGTGGAGAGGCAATTAGATGATAAATTGGACACGTGAATATCGGTGAGCAATAGTGGTGACCTTCTAACGTATCGTTTACATATTTGACTCTTTGGTCTTGAACGGAGTTCTTCCAACCCCTATTTAGGGGTGGGAAAACGATTTCTTTTTTAAATTTAATGAAAACGTTATTTAACTTTCAAATAATTAGAACACGTGTATGCTGTCAGAGTCTCAATGAGTCAAGCCTTGTGTTCATTTGTTTCTTTTTCTCTTTAGAAATTTTCAGTCATATCTATGTTCCTATTGGCTTGCTTCTCATGAAGTCAATTTTTATTTATTTATTTATTTAAACTTCGGCGTTCCCCTTCCCCCGAGTATGCTTGTAATCAAACTTTCATAATCGGGTTTCCATCAAATATTTTAATTTAAAAAAAAAAACTCACAACAATCACAAGATCACAAACTTACTTTTAGTCACGTCTTATATAACTAATAGTAAAATAAATAAATTTCTACAAAACTATTTACATTTGAACTAGCTGTTGTTGAATTAGTTGTTGTTGAGTATAACTTAAATTGAGATTAAATTATTTTTTCTTAATTTATCTTATGTTCACATGTTATAATGAGTCCAAATAGCCTCATTCTAATAATAAATACATGTCAATTTGTTTTTCCCCATAAATCACACAAACAGAGGACCGCGGGAGACTTGAATCTCTCCTCCCAAACTAATGATGAAATTTAGATTTGAGTTATAACTTAATTAATTCACAATTTTGATGTTAAATAAGTTCATTAGTTTTTACAAATAATGAATGTAATGGATAAACAAACAAAAATAAATAGTACGGTGGATCACTGAGAAACCGGACACGCGAACTAGAGTAGCGTTTCGTTAGTAGTGTCGGGTCTCACCACTCGTGTGACAATGTGAGCCCGTCGTATACATTATACAACAAGCTCATTCCCACCATCTCCAAAATTGACTCTTCATTCGTAAGAATTAAGAAACCCTTTTTGAAATTACCTCACTTTTTACTTTTATCAACTGAATTGACAGCTTCTCAAACGTATTGAATCTAACGTTTCTCTCCGCATGACCTCTACACAGACATGTGCACCCTTCAATTATTAGCTATGAATCCAAACGGATTTAAATTATTAAAAGAGATTGAACATTACCCACGTTCTCATGAACTCATTTTTGACATTTTGAGAGACAGGACCACGGTCGTGTTAAGGCCAATTGATCCGCAATTCACGTTGACTAATGGCCATGCTTCTGATTCAATTTGGGTTAAGCTAAGTAAAGCCTAAACTATCTCTAATGCTGATCTGTCGTTTTGAATGTTGAAAACAAAGTTGGAGTGAATACATTATGCAGATGGGGGTACTTAATATGAGCTCTGTAATTGGGCCTTGATAAGGGCTTGCCCAAAAAATTTTTCACCGAATGTTTTCGTACCGGCGACTGGAGAGGCTTGGTATTGATATTATTTTGAGATCATTATCATTTTACCCCTTAAAATCTATTTTACATATTTTAACTTTCATTAAAGTTATATAAAGCATAATTTTTCATAAACCCGCATCCTAAAGATAAATAATTTTTTCTCGAAAAACCAAATACAAAAAACCTTAAACCCACAATTTTTTTTTCCCCCCATTTTCTTGAAAACTTTTGACATCCAAGTATTATAAATAATCTTATCTTTTTACTGAATGCTCAAATTGTAAAAGACCTAAATGAGTTTTAAGAGGTTTTTGGAAGGATGCCGTTACTCCTCTACTCGGAGAGACTTGGTATTGATACCATTTGGATATCATAATCATTTTATTTCTCTTCTTCGTTGGTAAAATACAATAAGTGGTTTAACCAATTGTTCGTATATCAGATAATGTATTGTAAATTGTTTTAATAACACTCATCTTGATTGCAAAAAAGCTAATTATAATTGTAAGTTATATTCCATTTGGTAGAATGGAATCCAACCCAAAAATATAGTCAAAATATATGGTACGATAAAGCAACGAATCCTCTTTAAAAATTTGAACGAGGGTACAACACCACAGCTCATGTTTAGTCCACTTGGATTTTGAGAATTTATTTTAGATTCTGGCTGCAAATAAACAACAATTTAAGGCAATCAATAATGCTTTATACAACAACTTGTTGGAATCTATAAATCTTTTTGTAGATCATATTTCTTGAATATATATATTAACTATAAAAATAACAATTTCGTTGAAAACTAAAAGCTTTGACATTGTCCGAAAGTATCATCATATCCTCACATAAGTTGGGAGATCGGATCATATTCTCGAGATAGATTTGACAATATAACATCGTGGATTTCATTTACTTAATTAATTTAATTATAGTTTTATTAAGGCCTGGTTTCTGGAAATTATTGGCACTTTATCTTAATCGCATTTTCAACTTTTTGGATAAAGGCCGCGATTAAGCAAAATTTGGAAGCAAGATCTGTTATGTTTTCACAATCCTACTGATAGAACTTGTTCCATTATTTTCTTGTCATGCACACGAGCTTATCGTTTTGTGGCTTTTGCCTTTTTGACGATTTAAGAAGTTTGATTATAGGTTCATGCATGCACAATACCATTTTGATGAATTTGATTAAATGATTGTGAACCAGACTTATTGCTTTAGTGTTTAAAGAGCCAAGTTTTGGGCCACTAAAGACGATGCAGGAGAGAACAAATCTATTAAAATGATTAGGACTAATTAACTTCAGAATCTAACGTAAAATCACGAAGAGCTGCTACGTCTATATTCCAACAAACAATTCGTTACATTTTGGCAAGTGGGGCGGGCGCTATGAGTTTTATGTTAAACATCAAATCGAATATTACGAATACGTGTTGAACATGCAAAAAATTTCTTAATTTAAACTACTCTGATGCAGTTTAATTATTTTAGAATTTAAATGCCAAGTTACTTTCATTGTATTTTTCAAACTCGATTAATCGAAAATGTTAAGATATTAATGGCTCCTAACCATAATTATTTTCGTAAATTTTCGTTTTACGAAGATTATGTACTTTTGAACGAGTCCGGCAGCGCTGCCCTTCCGTGCGCAACCAAAAAAGGCTAAAAAATGCACAAATAGCTCAACCACTAGAGCGTCAATAATTGATCACCCTTTTTTTCTCTTTAATTTATAATTTGATTACTGTTTCCTCAATTCAAAGACGTCCGCAAATCTCGAGAAGGGCAAAAAAAAAAGAGAGAAAATGAAAATGAAATTAACAGACAAAAAGTGAGCGATAATTGACATGACAAAAAGAAAAGACCTTCAGATTCATCTGCCTTCACTCACGCTGAAATACTCTGCCGTCTCTTAATACTTGGACCCTGTAATAATAATGTTGGGATCCATTAGCTTTTATGTTCTCCCACGTATGACCATAGTTTGTCTATTTGTATCAAATAGATTCACCGCCTCCATCTAAAATGGCCACGATCCCCACGTGTATTAAATTTCATTCACTGAATGTAAGTATGGGTTAGTTGTTACAATAAGTATCGCTGTAACTCATATTATTAATTTTATAATTAAAAATTAAATTCTCATAAATAATTTTACTGAGAGTTCGAATATTTATTGTCATACATTATGAGAGCAAGCGTTATTCTACTAAAATTAAGGGCCTATTGATAAAAAAAGAAAATTATGCCTAAAACTAAGAAATAAAAAAAATTATCCCGCTTCTAATTTTTACACTTTTGTCTCTGGTCTCCATTCGTCTATATGCCGGCGGCTTGTCGCACGTGTACACTGTCTGGGTCCCACGTAATCAGACACTTTCATTTGTATTTGTGGGTCCCGAATGTACTTCCCTTCCGCCTTTTCTGCCGTTAAGTTTAATAGCGAAGTGAGGTGATATCATTGTTTATGTAGATCCAACGGTTCTTGAGCGTCCACGTTAAAAGTGATTCAGCAGAACTGTCGGCAGAACGTTAATGGGGGTGCGTAAATCTTTTCGTAGCGAAGAATGCTAAGATTTGGGTTTCAAATATGAACTCAAGTCTCAATGGACATTATCCGTGTGCTTGCTTCTAATTCTAGTGCTGGGCCTACGTAATATTATCCGTCACATTTGCTGTTCAATCGTATCAAAATTACATTCTTTATCAACCAATTGAGGTGGGAGATTTATGAATTGAATCTTAAACTAAATTTCACGTCAAATTTTGGAAAATCTTTTTTTTTTAATTTTCCAGTTAAAGTCATTAAAAAAAAACTTCTGACACGTTTCATTAATCGTGGCCTCAGCAGCACCATACAATGCAGTCGTGCTGGCCGTGGGGGCGATGAAATAGCTTCTTGAATAAAGCAAAAAAGGGGAGACCGAAGATAAGATTAATTGAGAAAAGAAAAGAAGAAAGAAGGGGTTTGGTGCTCTTGATCCATCTGATTTCCGAAGAATTTAAAGCTCTATCAAAAGAGAAACACGTCAGTCCATCAATCAAAGATGCACGAATCATGCAAAAAGAGTGATGAAAATGATTACTTTTTAATTTTCTGGGTACACACATCACATCCTATCAATATCCTCCAACAAGTATTTCCACTTCCCAACACATACACATCATAATCATGACCTGCGTGTGATTGATACTGTCTGTTACTTACATCCATTTAATTCTCAATAATTTAAGCATGTTTTACAATTAAATTACATTTAAGATTTAAGAACAACTTTTATCTCCTATATATGAATGTAAGTTACACTACTTATTTATTATGCAATTTAGTATTTGTTAGTAATTTACATCATAACTTACATTCATTCAAAAGTTTTTTTTAATATGACTCGATTATTAATTGTTGGATAATCGAGATATTATGATAAATTAATTTGAGTTGATTATAAGATACAGATAATATACCTTAACAATGGTCAAAATAATAAGCCTCACCAAAACTTAACTCTTAGTGTTGGGTGTTCTATTTCAGTGCTAAGCTAACAATTTCACTCTGACGTCCGTGATTCAAGTCCTAAAATCTTTAATCTCTCTCGAGGAGGAGGAATAATTTTCTTTTTAACGTGAGAGCAGTAATTTAGATTCCACAGCTGCATCATAATTGAAATTATATTAATTAGTTTCAAAAGATCACTATGATGAAATATTAGTAACATTGTAATTATAGTTTTTTTTTTTTAAAAAAAGATTGATCCTTGCCATTATAACTTCGAGTTCGAACTGGAGAACGATAACAGAGCCAATCAAATGATTTGGCCACTCTCATTTGCTTGTTTTGAGATCAACTACATTAAGCTTACAACGTTGATTTAAAAAATGGTCAAATAAAGTGCATTTGAGACATCGTTTACTTATTATGATTATAATTATAATCAACACATAAAATAACAAAATGAAATATCAACAACTACTCACATGATGATGGTGATCTTTAATTAGATTTTTCAATAACATGTATTATATAGCGTACAAGGAAACCATTTGACATGTTTTTTTACAGGACAAGCTTCTCGCTCTTTTGACAATGTCAACAAAACCAGGGATAAATTAAAAGATAAGTAAATTATTTTGTTTTATAGTATATTAAAACGTGTGATTTATTTGTCTTTTAATTCATCTCTTATTTTAATAACTTGAGAGATCTCTTATTAGATAATGACTTTATATATATGGTAAAGGATACTCTTTCTATATATATAAACTTGTTTTTAAATATTTTTCTAAGCGTTTTTATATTAGAACATATGAAACATCCAATTCATATACAATTTACAGGCTAAGTATGTTGATCATTTTTTTTTTCATAAACACTTTAAAATTAATTTAAAATAAACACATAGTCGCGCAAACAGATTGATTGCATAAAATTATAAGGGTGCGTTTGGTATGCAGGATGAGATGTAGTAGGATATGAAAGGATTGAATTGGATGAGATTAGATTGAATTATATTTAATACTGTCTTTTGCTTGGTATAGTTTTGTACTATATTTGAGTATAGCAATAAAATCACATTTTGATTATTAAAATTAAATAAATATTTATTTAATCATAGTTAATTGAATTATTTCAAATAAAAACTAACTTAATATAGTTTATATTTTTAATTTTTAATTGAATTAACTAACTTAATATTTGTTAATTGAATTATTTTTAATTTTTGTTTAAGATAGTTTATATTACAAATTAGATTTTTTTCTTATTTAAACTAAACAAATTTATATTATTTATTAGTTTAAATTTAACTACAAATTATGTAAAAATTCTTTTAACAACAATATAATTAAATTTAAATTTTAAAATAATATTATAATTTAAAGTTAAACAAATAAATTGCAATGTTTATAATAATACATAACAAAAAAAATTACAGCAAATAATTAACAATTTAATTTGTGTATTATCCCATGAATGGCTTGGGATGCAATCCCAAGGGTCCTTCCTAGGACATAATTTTTGTTACAATTTAGAATTATGTGGTGGGCTCTTAGTTACGTACCCTAACTTTACTTTTTGGCACTAAACATGATATCATTATAATTCTGTCCCATTAAATTTAACTACAACCAAACGTGCCCTAAGTGTAAAAGTGTTGAGTGTTAGAAAGTGCATATTTATAAAGGAGAAATCGTTATTTTATATATCAAGTATTGCTAACAACCGTTACTTTTATGTGTTTAAATTTCTTGTACTTTAATTATGTGTGTTTTATTTTAATTAAGTATTTGATGTATTTTAGGGGCATTATAGTCATTTCACAATAAACGAGAGATCAAATGGCAAAACGGACATCATTTTTGAACTCAGGACGGTCGAAAACCTTAGGAGGAGTATAAAAGGAAAAATGACACTGTTCACATGTACGGTACTATTCACATATACGGGTACTGTTGGCGTTACTGTGTAAATAGTGGCGGTTGACTGTACTGTGCAAATAGTGGCGGTTGACTGTACTGTGCAAATAGTGGCGGTTGACTGTACTGTGCAAATAGTGGCAGTTGACTGTACTGTGCAAATAGTGGCGGTTGACTATACTGTGCAAATAGTGGCTGATGACGTGGCGAAATCCTGAGCGTCCAAACTGTTTTTAATCCGATGGCCATGATTTACTTGATGTAACTATAAAAAGGGGGCCTTCCCCCCCTAATTAAGCACCTCTGAATCCATTTTTGGGATTCATTTTCTGTAATTCTCTCTCTATCTTGTACTTTCTACGTATTTTAATAAATTCCTATTTTGCCCCTAGTTCAACTATGAGTGGCTAATTTTCTTTCAAGCTTGGGTTGAAGGTGAAGTCTCAACATGTGTCATGGGCTTGATTTGGTAAATTTATTTTCTCTTCCCCTCTAGTTTTTGTGGATGTTTTGACTTCTCGTCGACAAATAATACTAATCTTGTCTAGTACTGCCCTGGTTTCACTGGCACCCTAGTATAAGATTATTATTATTTGGCACGATAAGCCCTTAGCACCATATTTATTAGAGCGTGGTTCATGAGGTGTGGATTCCCCTCTCATGATCTAATTGGTATTAATATGGAATATTTAGCCCATGATGCATGTTGATACGGATCCAGATACCCAAGTACGTCATTTAATAGATTTACACTTCAATTTATTTCTGCCATTTTATTTCCAATTTCAGAATTTAATCTTGCCATTTTAATTTAAGTTTTAGCATATTTCAAATCATTTCCACCATAAATCCAACCATCCATTTACAGAATTAATTCTATAAATAATTAAAATCCACCTCCTCGTGGGATCGACACTCGCACCATTAAGCTATACTACAACAGATTCGTGCGCTTGCGAGTTCAATAAAATTTGCACAACAAGTTTTTGGCGCCGTTGCCGGGGAGGTAAGTAATTTTAATTCTTAGAATTAATTTTTGTGAATATTTCCATTTAATTTTCTTTTGTATTTTTTTGAATCTACACTTAGAGGTTAGTATTTCTTTTCTTTTTCTCTACTTTAAATTATGTAATTTAATTTTCAAGTTAATTTTTATTTCTTCTTTGTCATTTTTATTTATCTTATTAATTTATTTTTAGTTCGTTTATTTCACGTATTTGTTCTTGTGTTTTTATAGTAAGCTTGTAATAGCGCAACAAGGTTAGTATCGTAATTTCTCCTTCTTCTTTATTTGTTTTGCTCTTATTTTTATTTTTATTTTATTTGTTTTGTTTTCCATTTATTCTTGTATTTCTTGTATGCATGGTCGTAGGTCATTATTACCCAATCTTGAACCTATAGACCTTGAATTAGAGAAAACACTTCGCACACACAAAAACATTAAAAACAAAATGGATTTACAAGCACCACAGGAGAGGCCATTTAAGGACTACTTTAGTCCCTTAGCTAATTTGAGCACATCATGTATACGATACCCAAATGTAGCTGCTAGGAGTTTTGAATTAAAACCTAGTGTGCTAAATTGTCTCCCCACGTTCTATGGCTTAGAAAATGAGGACCCATATAATCATTTGAATGATTTTCATGCTATTTGTCAAACATTTAAATATGAGAATTTTTCAGATGATGATGTAAAACTCAGATTATTCCCATTTTCTTTGAAGGATAGAGCTCGTTCATGGCTTAATACATTACCTGCTAATAGTATTGCATCATGGGAACAAATGGTTACGAAATTTTTAAATAAATATTTCCCAGTGCATAAAACCAATGCTATTCGCAGGGAAATCTCGGAGTTTACCCAGAGAGATGACGAGCAATTTTTCGAAACATGGGAGCGATTCAATGGGCTACTCTTGAAGTGTCCACATCATGGGTACGAGAAATGGCACCAATGCCAATACTTTTTGGAAGGATTATTGCCAAATGTGCAAGAATGGCTAATGGCAACAAGTGGAGGAGAGCTTATGTCAAAAAGTGCATCAGAGATTTGGGAATTCTTCCAGCGACAAGCGGATAATTCCCAACAACGGAGTCGATCACTCAGGAATACTAGAAGGGTTAAGGGAGTAAATGAGGTTCACATTGACGAATCCAATTCAGAAATCAAAGAAGTCAAAGCAATAATTGAAGGTCTCTCTCGACAAATAGCATCGTTATCGACTGCTAAATCAACAGAGCCACATGACCTTGACTCATATCCAGATCAAGCCAATGCCATAGGAGTAATGAGAAAACCATCAAATTACAACCCATACTCCAACACATATAATCCTGGATGGAGAGACCACCCTAATTTTTCATGGTCTCAAGGATTCCAACAGAATGGACCAGCAGCTCCAGCTCCACCAATGCCACAAATTCCTCAAAATCCTCAAGCCTCTCAGCCACCATTCAGACCATTTAATCAGAATCAGAATTACTCTCAACCCAGATCGTGGGAGGATGCATTCCAGAATCTTAGGAATATTACTCACTCCACGATTGAACAACAGAACCGCACCATTGATGGATTACGCAATGAGTTAAGAGCGGGCTTCAACTCACAAGCCCAATCAGTTTCAAGCCTCGAAAAGATGGTGGGACAACTTGCTTCTTCAGTTCAGACCTTGGCAATGACTGTTGAGAAAGGTAAATTTCCAAGTCAACCAGTGCCTAACCCTAAAGGAGTGCATGAAGCAAGTACCAGTTCACCACAGCAGCATGGAGAAGTCAAAGCTGTCATGACCTTGCGGAAAGGAAAAGAAGTCGACAATAAAGTGGAAATGCCAGTGACAAAAGACAATCAAATTGTACCTGTGAACGTTGAGGACTCATCACCAGAGAAAAACGAAGACACCAACCCACGAGAATATGTTCCAAAAGCTCCATTTCCTCAGAGGTTAGCGAAAGGAAAGAAAGGAAAATCTACAGGTGAGATTCTCGAAATTTTCAAACAGGTAAGTGTTAACATCCCATTACTTGATGCTATAAAGCAAGTTCCATCTTATGCCAAGTTTCTTAAAGATCTGTGTACTAAAAAGAGAAATATGCATGTTCAAAAGAAGGCATTTTTAACAGAAAACGTTAGTTCTATACTCCAACATAAAATTCCTTTAAAATGCAAAGATCCAGGTTCCCCCACTATCTCATGTAGTATAGGGAACCACACAATTGAGAATGCTTTGTTGGATTTAGGAGCTAGTGTAAATTTGTTGCCTTATTCAGTTTTTGTGAAACTTGGACTGGGAGAATTACACCCAACTCCAGTGGTGTTACAACTTGCAGATCGGTCCACGAAAATACCTCGTGGTATTGTGGAGGACGTGCTTATCCAGGTAGACAAGTTTTATTTTCCTGTTGACTTCATTGTAATTGACACTCAACCAATACAGGATTCAAGAAAGCACATCCCCATTATCCTAGGCCGACCTTTCTTGGCAACTGCGGATGCTCATATTCAATGCAGAACTGGAAATATGCAGTTGTCCTTCAGCAACATGACTATGGAGCTGAACATCTTCAATATTGTCAAACAACCTCACAACACAGATGACGGAATTGTTGATGTGGATTTAATTGAAGCATTAGTTGATGACACATTTGTTTCAAACCTTAGTGATGATCCTTTACAAACATGTTTAACTCACTTTGGTTTGGATTTTGATATTGACAGATCGGTCGATGAGGTCAACGCCCTACTTGACTCAGCACCATCTATGGACACTAATAAATGGAAGCCACGAGTTGAACAACTAGCGCCATCAGAGAAGAAACTCATTCCATCATCAGAATCACCACCGAAACTCGAGCTCAAACCATTGCCCAACACTTTGGAATATGCATTTTTGGGGGACGAAAGTACTTTACCGGTAATCATCTCATCATCCCTCAATGACGAACAAAAAGGTAAGTTGTTGGATGTTTTAAAAGAACACAAAGGAGCATTAGGATGGACCATAGCGGATATAAAAGGTATAAATCCAGTAGACTGCATGCATTACATTCACCTTGATGAAAATGCTAAATCTACTAGGGAAATGCAACGTCGGTTAAATCCTAATATGAAAGAGGTGGTTAGAACAGAAGTCCTTAAGCTATTAGATGCAGGTATCATTTACCCAATTTCTGATAGTTCATGGGTCAGTCCTGTGCAAGTTGTCCCTAAAAAGTCAGGAGTCACTGTAGTTACGAATGCTGATAATGAATTGATACCCACTAGAGTGACTACAGGATGGCGTGTGTGCATTGATTATAGAAAGTTGAATTCTGTCACACGTAAAGATCATTTTCCTTTACCATTTATCGATCAAATGCTTGATAGATTAGCAGGCCATGAATTTTATTGCTTTCTAGATGGCTACTCAGGATATAATCAGATTCCCATAGCACCAAAAGATCAAGAGAAGACCACTTTCACTTGCCCTTTTGGCACTTTTGCATATAGGAGAATGCCATTTGGATTATGTAATGCACCTGCTACATTTCAACGATGCATGTTAAGCATTTTTTCTGATATGGTTGAACGATTCCTTGAGGTCTTTATGGATGACTTTTCTGTCTTTGGTGATTCATTTGATCAATGTTTACGTCATCTAACACTAGTTCTGCAGAGATGTATCGAAAAGAACTTGGTCTTAAATTGGGAGAAGTGCCATTTTATGGTAACACAAGGTATTGTTCTCGGTCACATCATTTCGAGCAAAGGTATTGAGGTTGACAAAGCCAAGGTGGATCTCATTTCCAATCTTCCTCCACCCAAAACAGTCAGAGAAGTAAGATCTTTCCTTGGGCATGCTGGTTTTTACAGACGTTTCATTAAAGATTTTAGCAAAGTTTCTAGACCCTTATGCAATTTACTTGCTAAGGATGCACCTTTTATCTTTAATGATTCATGTCTTGTGGCTTTTGAAAAATTAAAGCAATTGTTGACAACATCACCCATCATTCAGCCCCCGAACTGGAGCTTACCATTTGAGCTCATGTGTGATGCATCTGATTATGCAGTAGGAGCAGTATTAGGACAAAGAGTTGATCGAATTCCCCATGTTATTTATTATGCTAGTATGACATTGAATGATGCACAGTTGAACTATTCAACTACTGAAAAAGAAATGCTAGCAGTAGTGTTTGCATTGGAAAAATTTCGATCTTATCTCATTGGTTGTAAAATAATTGTGTTCACAGATCATGCTGCTCTGAAATATCTTCTCACGAAGAAAGATGCAAAAGCTAGACTAATTCGTTGGGTGTTACTTTTGCAGGAATTTGACTTGGAATTCAAAGATAAGAAAGGCACAGAAAATGTTGTGGCGGACCATCTCTCTCGTCTTCATTTTGACACAATTACAGAGCCACTAACATTGAATGAGTCCTTTCCAGATGAACAATTAATGAGTGTGGAAGTTTTACCTTGGTATGCTGATATAGTTAATTATCTTGTTACAGGCAAACTTCCAGAGCATTGGACTAAGCAAGACAAGGCCAAATTCTTTGCAGAAATAAAGAATTTCTTTTGGGATGACCCATATTTGTTCAAATATTGTGCAGACCAAATTGTCAGACGATGTGTCCCAGAAAATGAAATTCAGAATATCCTTTCATTCTGCCATGAACAAGCTTGTGGAGGCCATTTCAGTGCTAAGAAAACAGCGACTAAAGTTTTACAATGTGGTTTCTATTGGCCAACTATATTTCGAGACGCTTATACTTTTTGTTCCTCATGTGATAGGTGTCAACGAATGGGGAGCATTACACGAAGGAACATGATGCCACTAAATCCAATTTTAGTGGTTGAGATTTTTGACGTATGGGGTATCGACTTCATGGGACCCTTTCCCTCTTCTTTTGGCCATCAATTTATATTGGTTGCTGTTGACTACGTATCAAAATGGGTAGAGGCAATTCCATGCCGAACTAACGATCACAAGGTGGTGATAGGGTTTTTGAAAAGCAACATAGTTTCTCGCTTTGGATTCCCTCGAGCAATAATCAGTGATGGTGGTGCCCACTTTTGCAATAAAGCATTCAAAGCTCTTTTGACAAAGTATTCAATCACTCATAAAGTGGCGACCCCGTATCATCCGCAAACCAGTGGCCAAGTGGAGATCTCCAATCGAGAACTAAAGCACATATTAGAAAAGACGGTGAGACCGGACAGAAAAGATTGGTCATTAAGACTTGATGATGCATTATGGGCATATCGAACGGCTTTCAAGACGCCGATTGGGATGTCACCCTATAGGCTAGTGTTTGGAAAAGCTTGCCACCTACCTGTGGAACTCGAGCATCGTGCATATTGGGCTATCAAGAAATTCAATTTTGACATGCATCAAGCCAGCTCAGAAAGAAGATTACAACTGGCAGAACTTGAAGAAATTCGCAATGACGCGTACGAAAATGCCAAAATTTACAAGCAACGAATGAAAGTCTTCCATGACAAGCATATTATGAGAAAATCTTTCACTCCAGGTCAGAAAGTGCTTTTATTCAACTCTCGCTTGCACCTATTCCCAGGTAAGTTACGCTCTCGTTGGTCTGGTCCATTTATTGTTCATACTGTTTTTCCACATGGGGCAATTGAAATTAAGGACCCAAAGAACGGTGTCACATTTAAAGTTAATGGTCAAAGATTAAAGCCATATCTAGAGTACCAACCACATGGAGAAGACACCGAAATAAATTTGAGTGACCCACCAGATTTGAATTGATTTTTTCTTTTCGGTGGTTTGATTTTTCTTTCTTTATTTATTTTTATTCTTTTGCTAATTGAATTTATTTTTGCATAAGTGTGTTTCTTTTGTCATTAACTTTTCTCTTATCATTGTTAATCATGAGTCTCTTACTTAGACCGTTCCTCCTGAACATTCTTAAACCACTTCAACGTGTCAAAACTCATCTCAAAAGACAGATTCACTCTTGTAAAACACATCGCATTTGGGCTCTACAACCACCAGAGTTGGTAGCCTATGTTGAGGGTTTAGAACGCCAACTCAGAGATATTGAGAAAAGTGTTTTTGACATCCAGTTGGAGCTTGAGGTAAATTCAATAAGAGGACGATTTTAATTTTCTTTGTGTGTTTTAATTTGTTTTTCTGTTTGTGTGCTTTAGTTTGTTACCCCGGTGAAGTGGCGGATAACGGTACTCCGTGACAATCAAGTCGGTTACTTCAGTTTCCCATAATAACTGATATTCTGAGGTGAAAGAATGGACAGAACCGAGATTCTAGCGAAGCTCCACAAGCGATTCCCTTCACTCCCTCAGAATGCCCTCCTTACGATCTACAAAACTCGGTCCGAACGCATGCGACTGCTCATGAGGAATAACATACCTGCTGACATCCGTTGGTTAATTGAAGCAAAAGTACGATTGGCAGGTGAGTTACCTCCCAAATTTATTGCATACATGCCTGGTTGTGGGAAAGGAAACTATGCAAGAAAACGACGAGCTCGAAGAATTTCTGTTGCTTGTCATAAGTGTGCCAGAATGAATTGCAATAAAAATCGATGTTCTTTAGGAATGGTATCTAATAACAGGGAAGATAAAATTCAATTCATTAGGGATGGCTTGAATAAGGAGTCATTGGATGATATCCTTTTGTCTCTTGAAACGCATCCCAGTGGATATGTGCAAGGAGCGATTCTCCAGTTATGGCCTTTATTCCAGAAAGAACATGCACGATATAGTCTCGGGAATCTGACTATAAAAGACCCTGTTTGCCAGTTTATAAGAAAATTGGATGGGAAGCCTATCCTCGACCCATAGAGGGCGTTCAAGCCGTTTCTGGACGTAAAACCAGAGGAAGATGTGAGCCACAGTCGCAACTACCTGTAAATATCCTTTTACTTTACTGTTATTTTATTTTATTTCACTGTTGCTTTATCAGTGCATTATTGTCTTTAATAATTTTCTTACTGTTTGTTTTTACTGTTTGTTTTTTTACTATCGAGCCATGTGCTTTACGCGTTTTTGACATTGACCCGCCACCTCATACACAGTTGTGATCCATTGTCACCAAGAATCTTAAATATGACTTTTTGTTAAGCACTCACAAATTGTTTTTGAGAAATATCCCAATGGCAGCTACTCCCACTAGACAATTCAAGAACATTTGTGTGCTTTCTGGATTTACCTATGGCAAACATAAAGAGTTCGTTGATGTAGCCATAGATCTTGGTCGAAACATAGCAGAGAGAAAATTACACTTAGTGTATGGAGGAGGTAACCGAGGGTTATCAAAATTGGTCTCAGAAGCTGCTCTTGTCAGAGGAAGCCAAGTGTTAGGCATCATCCCTAGAGTCCTAAAACCTTTGGGCAGTGTGTCTGACTCCACGACTGGAGAAGAATTAGTTGTCTCAGGTATGCAAGAACGGATAACTGAAATGCTCGATCATGCTGATGCTTTTATTTTCCTGCCAGGAGATCTTGCAACACTAGAGGCACTTATCACACTAGCATCTTGGGCCCAACTGCACATTCACCAGAAACCCATCGGTTTGTTAAATGTCAATAATTTTTATGATGGCTTTATCGCATTTCTTAACCATGCAATAAAAAACTACTTTATTCCTTCCAGTGCGAAAAAACTTTTTATTTGTGCTCACACTGCTAATGAGCTACTTGACATGTTACAAGCTTATAAACCAGAGCCAGACCCCTGGAGCTTTGTGTTGGAGCGTTCAAATGATGATGGTAACAATAGCCGCAGTAAGAAGTACAAATTAGATTTAACTCTTCGCCTGTAAATATTTTCTTCTGTGTTGCACCAACCAGGTGATGTCTTCTAAACTCTACTTCTTTTCTTTAAAACATTGAGGACAATGTTTCGTTCTGGTTGGGGGGAGGGAATAATGGACAATTGTGGAATCTTGGTTAAGTTTTTACTACTTGGTTAAGTTTTTACTAATTTTTTAGAAACTAACTGTTGCTAACTTTTTGTGTTGAAGATGGCTGAATATGGAGTGTAGTGACTCTAGAAACGCATCTTCATTGTTTGAAAAAAAAAAATTAATTAAAAAAAAAAATTTAAAAAAAAAAAAAAAAATTTCATGTGTTTTCTTTTTCTTTGTTATGTTTTAATGTTCATTTTTCTTTTTCTTTTTAATTTCTCCTTTATAAATATACATTTTCCAACAAAAATTTTTTGAGTCAAAGATGGCTGAATATAGAGTGTAGTGCCTCTAGAAACGCATCTTCTTAAAAAAAAAATTCATTTTCTATCATTTTCTAATTAATTTTTCTGCATCATTTTCACATTTCTGCATGCATATTTTCTTTTTACGTCTAGAATAGGTTGGGGGGTAGGGTGTTGTTTAAAAAAAAAAAAAATTTTGATTTGTTTTAACATTGGATAACATGATGATTTCAAATTTTAGTATTTGTATTATCTTTAGTCTAAAGTAATGTTACACTATGTTTGCTACTCTACATGTTGATGTCGGAGACAAAAATGAGTTGCTTGAAGGAATGAACATGTCATAATAAATACCAAGTGAGTTTTTGAGCCTATCATTTTTCTTGGAGAGTAACCCTTTTGCCCATTCTTTATACAGCTTAGCAGTTTATTATTGTATACACGATCTCTAGATTTCTTTTGAGTTAACCCTAAAAAAAAATAAAAAAAAATAAAAAAAAATAAAAAAAAAATTAAAAAAAAAAGTGTGTTGTTACATTTGGAAGCCCATTTAATTAGTAGATATGGAAGATTATTTAGAGTCCTAAAAGATGATGGAAAGGCCCTCTTTGATCCGTTTGAGCCTTTCTAGCCATCCCTTTTATGAATATCCATAGTTAGCCCTTTTGAGCCTTGAAAAAAAAAAAAAACTTTTCTTTCTCAATTTATTATCTTGACCCACTCCGATTTGGAGTATTACCCAACATCTTACAAGATCCATCACCTTTTTATGTTTGAGAAAACTGTAAATAAATATTTTGTATATTAAAGTTATGCCTAGTTCAAAAAAAAAAAAAAACAAAAAAAACAAAGAAAGAAAGAAACAAAAATTGTTGCTTCAAAAAAAAAACAATAATAGGTGAAATCCACCTTGCAACTTTCAAAAAAAAAAAAATTCTATGCATTTTTCTCAAACATACATTTTGTCTTCCTTATTTCCCTTCTTTGTTAGCTATGTCCCTAGCCTACGTTACGTCCTAATAAAAGTCCTTCTTGATTTTAGGGAACTATAATCTGAAGTAGAAGCTAGTTATATGGGCTAAAAAGATGTAGTGATGCATAAAAAAAAAATAATAATAAATAAAATGGGTTGACTAGCATTTTTATTTGACTGGAGATCGTATTATTTCTAAGTTAAGGGCACATTTCTTTTTGGTGAGAGCATGTGAGACCACTTCTTATTATTTTCTCTCAATTACCATTCATTGGAGTGACTATTTTTATTTGGGTTTAATTTCTTTGTGAGAGTGTCACTACTTCCAGTGAGATTTTGGGGTTTAACATGTCATTCTTAAAGGTAGCTACAACAAAATCTACTGGGCTGATTCATGTGGATGGTTGATGTGGGTGTGATGTTTCTTTAAACTTGAGATAATGCTTATACTTTTCTTTGATTGTTATCATTAATCTGATTGAATAAAAAGAGGTTTAAAAAAAAAATCATTTTTTGAATTTTTGTTTTCGCTTTATTTGCTAGGGACTAGCAATAAGCTGGTTGGGGGGTGTGTTGAGTGTTAGAAAGTGCATATTTATAAAGGAGAAATCGTTATTTTATATATCAAGTATTGCTAACAACCGTTACTTTTATGTGTTTAAATTTCTTGTACTTTAATTATGTGTGTTTTATTTTAATTAAGTATTTGATGTATTTTAGGGGCATTATAGTCATTTCACAATAAACGAGAGATCAAATGGCAAAACGGACATCATTTTTGAACTCAGGACGGTCGAAAACCTTAGGAGGAGTATAAAAGGAAAAATGACACTGTTCACATGTACGGTACTATTCACATATACGGGTACTGTTGGCGTTACTGTGTAAATAGTGGCGGTTGACTGTACTGTGCAAATAGTGGCGGTTGACTGTACTGTGCAAATAGTGACGGTTGACTGTACTGTGCAAATAGTGGCAGTTGACTGTACTGTGCAAATAGTGGCGGTTGACTATACTGTGCAAATAGTGGCTGATGACGTGGCGAAATCCTGAGCGTCCAAACTGTTTTTAATCCGATGGCCATGATTTACTTGATGTAACTATAAAAAGGGGGCCTTCCCCCCCTAATTAAGCACCTCTGAATCCATTTTTGGGATTCATTTTCTGTAATTCTCTCTCTATCTTGTACTTTCTACGTATTTTAATAAATTCCTATTTTGCCCCTAGTTCAACTATGAGTGGCTAATTTTCTTTCAAGCTTGGGTTGAAGGTGAAGTCTCAACATGTGTCATGGGCTTGATTTGGTAAATTTATTTTCTCTTCCCCTCTAGTTTTTGTGGATGTTTTGACTTCTCGTCGACAAATAATACTAATCTTGTCTAGTACTGCCCTGGTTTCACTGGCACCCTAGTATAAGATTATTATTATTTGGCACGATAAGCCCTTAGCACCATATTTATTAGAGCGTGGTTCATGAGGTGTGGATTCCCCTCTCATGATCTAATTGGTATTAATATGGAATATTTAGCCCATGATGCATGTTGATACGGATCCAGATACCCAAGTACGTCATTTAATAGATTTACACTTCAATTTATTTCTGCCATTTTATTTCCAATTTCAGAATTTAATCTTGCCATTTTAATTTAAGTTTTAGCATATTTCAAATCATTTCCACCATAAATCCAACCATCCATTTACAGAATTAATTCTATAAATAATTAAAATCCACCTCCTCGTGGGATCGACACTCGCACCATTAAGCTATACTACAACAGATTCGTGCGCTTGCGAGTTCAATAAAATTTGCACAACAAAAAGCTGTCCATATATATATATATATATATATATATATATATTTAATAATATACCTGGTACTTGTAATATGTTTTGCAAATTCTTGTGCTTTTTTTCCCCCATAATTATATCCTTTATGATTCCTTTTTTTTTTTTAAATTTTTAATTAAATTAATGTTTATGGTTCTCCAATTCCGGTCTTAATTAGCTTTCACACCCCAAAAAATCAGCGGGTTTACACGTGACTTGCATTTCTCTCTATGAAAGACAAAAACATTATTTATTTTTTAATTTATTATTTAATCTCCTATTAAAAAAATTAAAAATTCTGTTCTATCTCAATATCAAGTGTGTTCGCCCTTATGTAACTATCATGGTCTTTTATTCAAATCCATACACGTGTCACATGTAGCTCTTTAATTCATTTTATTGTTTTGTTGTAAAAAAAATAAAATTGAACGTCAACAAAGGGGATGTAAGCTTATGAGTTTATGCTCCATGTGACAATGCTCAATTAACGTTAACTATTTTGAAACAAAAAGGATTTTGATGCAGTTTTTTTTCTTTTAAAAGTATATTGTTTAATGGTTGTCACGTGCATTAAAAAGAAAGCCAAAGATAAGGTTTTGACCAAAATCAATTTAAGCCGGATAGAATACTGGCTCATTTTGAATATTAAATCATTATTCTTAAAAATGATAGATCAATCTAATCAATTAAATTAAAAAGAAAAATTGTAACTCTACGTATAACTTCTAAGATACGTTGATTCCAAATATACATAATCATATATATATATAGGTCAAAATTTATACTTCCACAAGCAATATCAGATTTATTATTTTTTTTAAACTACTTTAAATTTGTGTTTGTTTCACATTATAAATGGCCGAATCTGTAGTTATAACAAATTAAACATTCTTTCAATACTTTTGGTGAAGTTTGTTTTTATTGCTTATGCTTAATAGGACTTAATTTTTGTAACTTACATAAATTGATTTTTTTTGTTGTTCTCACTTAGTGGTGTTTATGGTAAAAGTAATTGAACAAGACGAGTAAAAGATTTGAACTTAACACTTGCGTAATGAATAATTTACTTCAAAAAATGTGCAAATAAATTTAAATTGATTTATTCCATAAGAAAATATCATTAGTATAAATATATATATTTGCCATTCAACC
This sequence comes from Citrus glauca, assembly GCA_029633175.1. NCBI lineage: Eukaryota > Viridiplantae > Streptophyta > Magnoliopsida > Sapindales > Rutaceae > Citrus > Citrus glauca. Next base: position 26,659,876 of record JAQOOD010000006.1, on the reverse strand, counting down.
ATATTGAGATTTATTGTGTATGCATGTGCGTGCATTATCAAAATGATAAAATTTTGTGTCGAAAATAGAAAATATGATATTTAAATTTGATTCATACGGACGAAGAGAGACCTAAGTTATTGATAGGCTAAGGACTCATTTGAAATTGTTTTTGAAAGGTTTAAAAGTGATTTCAAAAAGTTAAAAGTTAAAAGTTAATTATTGTGTTTGACAAATTCTTTTAAAAATTATTTTTAGTAAAGTCACTCATCCTACAATAGATTTTGAAAAATAAGAAATAATTTTTTAAATTATGATTTTGAGAATAACTTTTATATTTAATACAATTCCATATATATCATTGTACATATTAAAAAATCAAAATTGTCCTTATTAATAAAATCATTAACTTTAAAGAAATTATTACTATTACCAATTATATTGAGATAACAAAATAAAAATTATTTATTTTAGTTGTCAATTATTATATATGTACTATTAAAAATAGTTTATATACACATTTATAAATGTGTAAATAAATTTTATTTAATATTATGTTTAATTCAATTATTTATATTCTTACAATAAAATTTATAGAACACACGTGACTGTTTTTAAAATTTATAATACTTTTAAAAATAAATTTTATTAAATATTTAATTAATTCTTTTCATAACTGATTTTTTTGAACAATATAATTAACAATAATTACTTAAAAAACTGCAGCATTACTAAATTGGCTCTAAATGAAAAAAGCTTCGTAATTTCAATTTTTGTAAGAAAGAAAACGTAATAAAAGCTGTGGTTATGCTGAAAGGAAAAAAGTGAAAAGCTTTAGGGGATTGAATGATTACGATCGTAATTCCTCGCATCCACGTGGTGCCGCCGCCACGTGGGCCAACACCCATTAGCACATGCTTTTATCACCAGTATTTCTTTTTCTCAACGCTGTGATGAAAAGCGTAGAATCATGACTCGAAATTTTCCTATCAAATTCTATTGGGATTAATTAATTAATTACTTGTTTAAAAAATATGTAAAACCTCACAGAAACACCTCTCAACCTCAGCATATATTTCCAACCCTCATTAAAATAAAATGAAAACTGAAAAAAGCTGTTTCCCAAAATATATATAAAGAGGTGGGGGCAAGCAAAGGCAAATCAATGACTTGGCCAAGGCGTTTTGAAGGGGCTTTATAAAACAAATCATCACTTTGTTCTCATTCTCAACCCTCTCCCTTCTTCAGAGAAGTTCCCTCACTATCTTATTCGTTTTTTTTTTTTTTTTTCCAACAAAAAAGATAACAAATAATGGAAGACACAAAATCACGATTCAAGAGAATTTGTGTGTTCTGTGGCAGCAGTTCTGGCAAGAAACCTACCTATCAAGAAGCCGCCGTTGAGTTGGGCAAAGAACTGGTAATGGAATTTTCTAAAATTTTTTTTATCCATCTGTATTTCATGTCTTTTTCAGAACCGAAGTTTTGAAAGACAATCTCAAATATTTCTCCATTTCTGTTTCTGGGTTCAACCAATCCTGCATTGTTTCATTCAATGGTGCAATTTTGGCTTCAAAAAAAATTCCTTTTTTTTTTTGTCCTCTCTCTTTCCTTGTCCGTCATTAAAAGGGATTTTCTTTTATGGATTGTTTATGTTTCTTATCAACTGGGTCGATTTTTGTTCTGGAATCAAACAATTTAGAAACCTCTTTGTTTCATTAAGCTTTGAACGTGGGCATGTGATTGTTTTGTTGATAAAATAAAATGAAAAATAAAAAATTATTAGCATAGGAGATGGAAGGTTAGGGTTTATGTTTGGCATGACAGAAAAACTGCTAGTGCTAGCTGTAACTTGCCTGTCAGGTGAGCAGCATTTTTGCATGATCTTGTTTGTATGTATTTTTCTATTTTCAGTTTCACAAATCACAACACAAAAAATAAACCGTTTTTTAAAAACATTTTTTAATAAACAATTTCTCCTAGAGAAGCTAGCTAGCTAACAAACGTGCTCGCTTGATATCATGACACTCTTTTGAGCGTGGTCTCTCTTGTGCATATTCCCACAAAGAAACATCCATGACCATGATTTTTACTTATGGGTTGGTTCCTTTGTAATAATTTTAATATTAATTTTTTAAAAAAATAATGTTTGTTTATTGTGACATGTGTTAATGGTTTTTTTTTCCACTTTCCAATGTTGTTTTCTTGAAGGTGGAGAGAAAAATTGATTTGGTTTATGGAGGAGGGAGCGTGGGTTTGATGGGTCTTGTTTCACAAGCAGTTCATGATGGTGGGCGCCATGTTCTAGGGTTAGTTCCCCTTCATAATCAATCATCTCTTTCTTCTTTCTTGGGTTTCATTATTTTTCTTTTCTCTTTTATTTTTGAACCATGCAAGTGTTTTTCAGTTTTCAATGAAGTTGGTTCTTAAAGCAGACATCATGGGATCAAATGCGTGCCCCAAACAAATAAGGGATTTCTGCCCTTTTTTAATTCTTTTTTTTTTTTTTTTGTCATGTGAACAAAATAAATTTTCCTTCGCTTTGGTTTGGTTTGACATTAGAACATGATTCCTCAAAAAGGCTTTTTTATGCAGAACTTTTTAACAGTTTGTCAAAAGTGAATCGGTTTTGAGCTTTGCATTGTCAGTTTCTTACTGCAAACTCTTGTAACATAGAGATAAAGATGGAAAAAATAAAAAGCTTAGTATAAAGTATGAAAACTTTTAGGCGGTGATTGAAGTTGAAGCACTGGCTTTAGGGAACATGTAACAAGTAACAACCTTTTGTAAAAAGACTGTCCTGCCCTGATCAGACTGCGTTTGCTATGAGATTATTTAGAAATAATGTTAAAATATGAGTTTAAGATGTTGATTTTATGCTTACTTTACAGAAATAATATATTATAAATGGTGCTGATCTGTGTTTATGTGGCTGTTTCGCAGAGTTATTCCAAAGACTCTTACGCCAAGAGAGGTATTATATATCTCCTATTCCTTAATGCAATCTCTCTTTCTTAATTCCGTGTGTTATTTTTTGCCATGATAAGACTAAAAGACTAAAGTTCTTCCGCATATAGCAATGAAGCAAGCTGGATTAGACTTGAGTCATGGGACAGTATGTCTCAAGGCTTGGGGCCTGTCCTTTTACTTGAGTTCTTTTTTTTTTGTCGTTAATTGTCCTTAGAGGAATAGTTGATAAATTGAAATCAAATAACTTATGTTCATCTTTTATTGATATAAATATGTTGATTTTTGGTGGTAAATCAGCTATCATGACAGTAAATTAATTTTTTGAGAATATGTATTTATGTTTCAAAAGTAAGATTGTTGGTTATTGATTTATGTGCTTAAATCAACATCACATTGTAGATAACGGGAGATCCTGTTGGAGAAGTGAAAACGGTGTCTGATATGCACCAGAGAAAAGCTGAGATGGCCCGACAAGCTGATGCATTTATTGCTCTTCCTGGTATCAACAAGATCCTTGCATCTATAAGAACTTTTTACACCTTCTTGTTACATCATTCTTTTTTCTCTATGATGATTCCTTTATGTAACAAATATTTTTATTAATAGGTGGTTATGGTACTCTTGAAGAACTGCTTGAAGTTATAACATGGGCGCAGCTCGGAATCCACCGTAAACCTGTATGTAACTCTTTAATATTTTGATCTTGTTACGAATTAAATAACTGATGATATATGTAATTTGCTTGGTATATGCCATTCCCCTAGCCTAAACTAAGTGTTCAGACTTTGTGCATTATTCTTAGC
>JAQOOD010000006.1:25859827-25949667 GCA_029633175.1 Citrus glauca | reverse complement strand
TATTTACTAAAATAAAAAATTCAAAATAAATACAAATTAAATAATTATATTTGACATTAGTAAATAGAAGTTAAATTGAAAATTTTATATTATGTTGTGTCTGAGATATTATATTATAATTTCATTTAATATATTATATTATTTAATATTAGTATATTTTAAAATTATTTTGAAGTTACAAAAATTAATATACAAAAAATAGTTATTTAATATTTAATTTTATTAACTTATAACTATGATATTTACTTTTTACATGTTTTTAATTTTGATTTGTTATTAACGCAAACAAATTGATAGTAACTAGAGGCATGCATATATGCAATTTATTTAAACACGATGTATTGTAATGAAAAATTCAAGCAAAATTTTAAATCAAATTTGTTAACTTATGATAATAATTCCAATCAAATACATGTTTAGATGATTGATACTAATCCACAATATTTTTTAATCAGAAAATTTATTTATATTTGAAGGAAATCAATGGGCGTATTAGTTGGTATATTTATGTGTTTAAAATAGATTGGGGCCATCTAGGGTATTAAGGTGGATGAATATAGCAAAATCTTAATTTTTCATATTTTAGTAGTGAGGTTTTTTAATAAATAGGTTTAATTATAGAGTATATTAATAGCTTCAAATAACTTCACCCTAAATTCATTTCCAACTATCCTCATTCTTCTTAAATTTTTCCTTATGTAATTTTTATTATCACATAAATAATTAAAATATACAGGTGAAAAACTTCAACGAACGAGGGACATATGCTGGAGCAGTGAAAACTTTCTCCAATGCGCAATGGCGAAAAGATATGCAACAGCCAGGGCTAATTCTTCGTTCAAATGGGGGTAAGGGATAGGGATCGATCATAAATTGCGAAAAAGGGGTTGATAAGGATCATCAATCGTGACCTGTGTAGGTGTTGTTGGTCCAAGCAATCACGACGTGGCTTCAGGACTTGCAGCCACTCGTTTTAATGCACTCTGAAGAAAATAAATGGACGCAATCTCAATCAATGATGTAATCCTAAAGAGTCAATATGGTACAAATTCTTTTAAACATAAAAAAGATTCTATATATGTAATGTATATAGGACACGTTTTTTGGCTTGATTACAAAACGAAGAGAATGTAAATTAAAGTAGTGTATGTATTGTTAATTACATGATGCCGACGTGAATTTGATATGAGCAACACAGCATGAACTGCGTTAGTGTTGGTTTAAATTTGCACAGGTACTAGTAGAATCGTTTTGAGGGCAAAAATGTGAGAAAGAAACAAAAAGGGGTAGTTTGATCATTGAGCAACCACCACGTGAGACAATTGCCGTCTGATGATATGCACGCATATGTATATCTCAAGTCTCCCTCCCCTCCGAATTGAAGGAACTAATACTAATAATAGCCAATTAATTGGCTCTCTCTCTGAAAGTTTGAATTAGCAATGAACTGGAGTGCCATTATCAGCTGGTGGAGAAGCCAAGTAAATTTGAGAACTGCGTATCGCCTGTTTCTGATTAATTTGTTTGAGAACTGATTTTCGTGAAAAGGGATGATATTGATACAATAACTACAATATTCAAGATTTAGGGTGCATTTGGGATTGAAGTGCTATAAGCTACAATTGCTGTGAAAAAAAAATTGTAACTACGAAACAAAAGCTAGTAATATGTAGTAAATATAAATTTTAAATAATAATGTTGACAAAATTATTAAAGATATAAAAAATTTTCTAAGATACAAGTAAAAAATCACATCAATATAGCTTCCAAGCTACAACAGCTAGTGTTTATCAAACACTTTAGCGCTGTAGTTTGCAAGTTACAGTTGCTTAATCTCAATTCCAAACGCACCCTTAGATATATTTGTTGTTGTTATACATGTCGAAGCAGAATGTTAGCATGTATACTATGAGTTTCAATTATATATATATAGCATTTTAGTTGCAATCATAAACAGCGCCTGACTCAGCAAAACAAATATATTAAACTTTGAACGTCATCTGTAAAAAAAAATGGCAATATTCGGTGAACTAAAAATAGATAGATTAAAATGACAGGAAACTACGTCAATTTTTGACCTCTTGGCACTTGAATTTTGATGCAGTTAATAAAGCCTTCCAGTTCACATCAATTACTAGTGTGACTCTATCGGACTGCTGGACAATAATCCTCACATGGTTGTTCCTTGGCACTCGATATTCTCTATGGCAATTGTTCGGTGCAGCCCTGTGTGTGCTTGGCCTTAGTTTAGTGCTGCTTAACTGATGCTGGGATGGCTGGAGGAGGTGACATTTTCTTTTCCCTAATCAACCTATATTCATTTTCTTAGCTTCTGCATCATATTTCGACCTACGTCTATTTTTAATATTGCATCGTCGATGGCTGTGCTTCTAGATACTTTAAGGGGAAACTTTTAGAAACAAAATTTTCCTCTTAATTTAGGGTTTTTGGCCACACAATCATTCTTGTTTTAGTCTTCTTATCACGTATCCTTCTATTAGGTGGTTCAAGACCTCTTCTGGGCGATATACTTGTCGTTGCTGGGACCATTTTCTTTGCCCTGAACAATGTTGGTGAGGTTGGTTAATCCCATCTTATGTTAAAGGGATGTCACTATTGCTATATTTTTCTAGTTAATCGGCTACAAGCTCAGAATTGAACTTCCTTTCAAGTATAAAATTTCGCAGTAACTTATATATGCTCATGTTGCTCACTTGTATTTATAACAGAGAGAAGGATCTCATTCCTCCAGCTGCTGAAACTGGAAACCACGACCTGCAATATCAAGTGTTTGATGATGAAGAAGTGGCATCAAGAAACGAGTTATTCGATTCATGAATGTGAAGCAGCTGTGGGAGTCACTAAGTTAGATTAAATTGTTACGTGCCTATCTATTTTATCAATTATAGTTTTTGATATAATAAAATTACCAATATATAATTTTATCAACATCAACTAATTATTAAAAACTTTAGAAGGATTAAATTCGGAAGTTGTTGTCTAGGAGATGAAAACTGAATTCCTTTTCTCTTTCTCTCCTCTCCATCTAATCAAACACCACCTCACTTAATTTTAGTGATTATGATGTGTGCTTATCAATACTAAAAAAAAGAATAAAATCTTGACAATTTTTTTTAATTAATCTCTATATTTTTTGATGTGTTAAAGTTAATGAAATTCGTCATTTTTGTTGGAAATGGGAACAATCCCATTGTAAAGACTCACAGAGAACTGCTGCGGAAGGCGGGAAGGGAGCATGTTCCCTCGGTTGATCGACTAAAAGATAATCAATCACATGTAGACTGTATAAATTCTATAAATAATTGTAGATGCTAAGGACTTATTATTTGTCTTTAATAGTATTAATTTGATATATGGGCATTTATGTTATGTGATATATAATTTTTTTAATTGAAAATGGACAAGAATAGGAATGGCAAAATCTGGGTCCGGGTCCGAATTTAGCTTTTCTGGATCCGAACCTGGATACTATTTTCTTTTTTCGGACTCGGATTTTAACTCGGATTTTTTTATCCGGGTCTGGAACGGGGTTCAACCCAGAAAAATCCAGATTTTTGGATTCTGGGTTTTGAATCCGGATTAATAAATCAATATCAATTTTTAAAATTTTAAAAATAAAAAATTAATACATTTTCAAGCAATAATACATCTAGATTAATTAATAAAATTAATTAAAAAATAATATTAAAATTAAATATCTGAATCTGAGTTAACCTAAACTCGGACTCAAATTCGGATATATTTAGGTTATTAAAATTTATTCTAAAGCTGAGTTTTTTTATATTTCAGACCGAGTTTAAATTATCTAGTTGGTCCATATCTAAGCTGGGTCTGAATTATTTTACCATCTCTATACTGAAAGATTATTTTACAGGATTGTGATTTTTTTTTTTTGTGAGAAAGTTAAAACAGAAAATCACATCAAAATTTAATGAGAATTACATCGAGACACACGGTCATACCAATTGCCACGTACCATTATAATAAAACACCGTAACTCAAACCACATATATTAAGAATCTGAAAGATAAGATTGCACAAAAAGTTGAAAACCCTTAAATGTGATACAAGTCTGTGACTTGTAACTCCACACATCATTAATACAGCACTGACTGAATTTGCATTACTGCTTGAAATTTGCATGGGACTTCGAAACATATAATCATTTGAGGACTAAAATGTAAATAAAGGACAGACATGGGGGGGGGGGGGGGTCCCGAGGGGGTGGTTGTGAACCACCACGTGCAGATTGGAGATGTGTAATAGCGTGTGAGCATGACTGTCAGTTACAGAATGCCTCCCGCCCCAGCGCTGAAGAATGGTAGCTGCACTGCACATCTCCGAAACTGACTTTATGGCAATTACAAAGAAATAAAACATGTGAGTGCTCACTTACTTTTAGTTTAGCTACTGCGATTGGAATGTTTGTTATTCCTTCATTTTTAACGAACTAAGAGTAGAGTTCAAACTTCAAAATAACTAACTGGCCTTTTCTCAGGTCTGAAAAATGAACTGGAACGCCCCTATTAACAGCTGGTGGAGAAGCCATGTAACCTTGAGAACTCTCTATCTCCTGTTTCTGGGTCAGCTTGTTTCTTTTACCCTTGCTCTCATGAGCTTCGCTTCTTCTTTAATTGCAGATCTTGGTATTATTATTCTTCGACCCTTTTTTAACGTTTTCATAAAATCATGTTCTTCTTCACTAGTTTCCTTCAATGATAATGGTTTTTCTCTGCGGCGTACGTGCCTCCTAGGTGTTGATGCCCCTGTTACGCAGTCAGCTTTCACTTACTTTTCTTTGGCTTTGGTTTATGGTGGTGTATTGCTGTATAGGCGGCAAAGACTACGGGTAATTATCCATTTTTTCGATTATTTGGCTTATGAAGTGATTAATAAAACATATCGTTTGGGAGGGAGTGATCTCGACCGATACTAAGAAGATTGTTTATTTTGGTTGAGAATTGATTTTGTTGGAGAAAGAGGATACATATGTAGCATAATAATCAATACCTTAGTCAGATTCTTTGTTGTAGAGAATCACTATCAGTTTCAATATATGTTATGATAAATGTTTGCAGGTTGCTTGGTATTGGTATCTACTCTTAGGCTTTGTTGACGTTCAAGGGAATTTTCTTGGTGAGTGAAGAAGTAATATATAGTTGTTATGCTCTCTAGCTAAATCATTCTAGCTCACACACAGAAAACAAAACAGGGGTAGTGTGCTTCATTACACAGCGTCTTGTTTTCATCTTGGACCAAAACAGCATCATTAAATAATTTAGACATAACGGGATAAATTCCAGAATCTCTTAACATCTCAGTGTTTGATGCAGTAAATAAAGCCTACCAATTCTCATCAATTACTAGTGTGACTCTATTGGACTGCTGCACAATAGCATGGGCAATAGTGCTCACATGGTTGTTCCTTGGCACTCGATATTCCCTATGGCAGTTGCTCGGTGCAGCCCTCTGTGTGCTGGGACTTGGTTTAGTGCTGCTCTCTGATTCCGGGGGGGATGGCAGAGGTGACATTTCCTTTTCCTGCTGCCATCTTATGTGTCAACCAACGTCTGTTTAAGAATAGCTTTGAATTGTGTGTAAGCAACGGCGAGTTATGGTGCCAGATTCTGCAAATTAGCATGTGCTAAATCAATTAGTACTTAACATAGTCATCACTGATTTAGTGCCCTTCTCTTAGGAGGTTCAAGACCTCTCCTGGGCGATGTACTTGTCATTGCTGGGACAATTTTCTTTGCCACGAGCAACGTCAGTGAGGTTGGTTAATCCCATTTTCTCCTTTTCACATTTTGCATTCTGTCACCATCATTTTCCTTATGGAATTGTGTACTTGCATGTTTTCTCTTCTCTTACTCACGCCTGCTGCCTCAAATGCAGGAATTTTTTGTGAAGAAAAAAGATCGCCTTGAAGTGGTCTGCATGATCGGTGTCTATGGACTGCTTGTGAGTGCAGTTCAATTGTATCCTTTTTCGTTACACTATATGATTCCATACACATTCATTCAATTTTGTAATATAACTCCAAGTTTCAACCCCATGTTAATTTTCTTATTCTGCTTTCAAGTTCAACTAGCTCTGGAGACTATTGTTTGGAGTATGATACAATAAATTATTAATCTAATTTAATAAATATTGTTGCTTTTATTCCATAACATTCTCTTAGATCAATACTGGAGCTTAAGAGTTTGGAATCAGTTGAATGGTCGACAAATATTGTGAGTAACTTACTTTTGAATAATCTTTGAATTGGTGAACTGCTGGCATAAAGTTTTATCTCTGCCGTTTCCGTTCTTATTTCTATTTTAATTTGGAGGATAAGAAAGGGAAGATTCCATTTAAATTTGGACCAAGTTTCACATCAACAGTGCTTTAGTTCTGGTGCAGAAGTACAAATGACCTTTTGAAAGCAGATACAGGAACTAAAGTATATAAGAAACTAAATCATTGTCGAAATTAAAAGCCTTTTGTGATAATTTCTCTTTTACCTTGCACAGATGAATGCCTTTTACCTTGTCAAAAACTGAATTTTTGTGATTCTTCCTTTCAGCTTTTAGGCTTTGCAGGTTATGCAGCATCGAGTTTTATGTTCTACACACTCGCCCCATTTGTTCTAAAGGTCATTTTGCTATTCGCCAACTGTTACTTATTGATCAGATTTCCTTTAGATTAAAACATTACCCTGTTGTTCGATATAATTGCAAACTTTTATCAATGATGTAAAAATGTCAATCTACTAAATCTACCAGCACCATAATGTTGTCCAAATACAACCCTTGCCAGTAAGCAAGCCCCTACTTTTTTTTTTTTTTGGGTGACATAACCGTGGTTACTGTCTCAAATAAGGATATTTTGGATACAGTTGAGCGGAGCCACAATGTTCAATCTCTCACTGCTTACAGCTGATATGTGGGCAGTTGTATTTCGTATTTGTTTCTACCACCACAAGGTATTTTTTCAGAACCACTGATTTCTAAATGGAAGTGAAACCAGTTTGAAGTTTGCTGCTACCGTACACATTTTTCGAACAACTGAAATTTTCTTCCAATCATTTCTTTGGAATGGCGTAGTCCAAGGCATACCTGATGAGATGTTACCCTCGCATTGCAGGTCGACTGGCTATACTTTCTTGCTTTTGCAATTGTGGTTATTGGACTCATCATTTATTCGACAACGTACGCTCCAATTCCTATATCTTTCTCTTAAGAATTTTTGGCAAAATTCGGCAATAACCAATGAATTATTACTTATTTTTGCTTCCTACATAACAGCGAGAAGGATCTCAATCCCATGCCAGATCTCGAAAACCGATTCAGCGACCTACAATATCAAATACTTGATAATGAAAATGTGGCATCATCAAATGAGCCATCTGATTCATGAGGAGCGGAGCAGATCTTGTACCATGGAAGGCTCAATCATTTGCTACTACTACTGGTTGAGCCACTGTGAAGAAATCCTTGGCATTTATATATCCTTTTCGAAGACAAGTCAACATGCAGCTAAACAAAACAAGCGCGAAGATCTTTTTCATCTATGTATCCTCCGTATTGAGGTTTTAGACTATGAAAACAGAAAAGGCACGTCTTTGCTTGCTTGTGCTACAAGTCTACAACTACAAGTCCTATTGCATATGAATATTTACATTAGTATTTTTCAAACTGAAGCTATGAGCCATGATAAAAAAAAATTGTTCTCTCATGATCAAGAGAGATTATAGACCAGACCCACATCGATCATCGGCTTTATATTGTTGCAGGCTCGTAGCTCCAAGCTAAGCTCCAAGCTAATCCTGCCCCCGGGTTATAAGTTGTAACTATGCTTCAGGGGTATTTCAATGGAGACATTAGTAGGAACAGGGGTTATTAATTTATTAATTGATTAAGTTTTGCTTAGCAATTAAACTCCCAAATTTAAGAAAATCCATCCATGTGCTTTTATAAACGACTAAACTTAAGGCTATTAACCAAGAATCCATTTTGAACAACTACGCGAGATTTAGAAAACAGAATGAATCATGCAAAACTTCAATGTCACAATCACTAAAAAAGAATATTTAACAGCTCAAGCTATTTTATTCTTTTATGTGGGGTAAGGGATAGGGATTGATAATGATCGTAAAATTTTAAACTTCTAAACTTTTTGCAGCACCTAAATAAATAAATCATGTGCAGTGGCCACTCACTTTCACCTTTCAGCAAATAAGAAACTGATGTTGTGCCTCATTTTAACGAACAAACAAATAATAGAGTTACAACCAATTAAATGTTTTTTTTTGTTGAAATTCTGAACAATGAACTGTAACGCCATTAACAGCTGGTGGAGAGGCCATGTAACCTTGAGAACTCTGCATCTACTGTCCATTGGTCAGCTTGCTTCTCTTACGTTTGCTGCCACGAACTTCACTTCCTCTTTTATTGCAAATCTTGGTATTATTCTCCGACGACCTTAATTTTTAGCAATTTCATAAAATCTTGTTGGTTTCTAATTAAGTTTCTATTTTGTTTGTGTAATGTTTGGATTATGCAATATTGTTTTTCTTTCCAGTGTTTGTTTTGCGGGTGTCGATGCCCCTGTTACTCAGTCAGCTTTCTCTTACTTTACTTTGGCTATGGTTTATGGTGGTATATTGCTGTACAGGCGCCAAAGACTACAGGTAAAATGATGCTGTTAGATAGCATAGGATTAGATATTTTAGTTAGATTTTTCTTTTCTTCTGTTGTCATGGCAATAAGGTGTTCGTGAAACCAGAATCTTTCAGTGTGCTGTTTGAGTTTCAACTGTCTTTAAACTACAATTAATTCCACTTTCATGAATATGAAGATGTGTAGTTTATTATATGATATTTGCAGGTTTCTTGGTATTGGTATCTACTCTTAGGCTTTGTTGACCTTCAAGGGAATTTTCTAGGTGAGTGAAAAACTAATAAATAGTTGTTAACTTGTTATGGCATCTAGATTTAGACATACTGAAATGAATACTCACAAGTTTATGTTGATGCAGCAAATAAAGCATACCAATTCACATCAATTACCAGTGTGACACTGCTAGACGGCTGCACGATAGCATGGGCGTTAATCCTCACACGGTTGTTGCTAGGCACTCGACATTACCCATTGAAATTGTTCGGTGCAGGCGTCTGTATGCTGGGATTTGGTTTACTTCTCCTCTCTGATGCCGAGGTGGTTGGTGGTGGTGGTGGAGGTGACGAATTCTTTTCGCTTTTAGAACTAAGCCTTTCATTTTGTTAGTGCTGTATTCTATTTTGACCAATGTTTGTTTATGACTTATTCGTAATTGGTTACCAGTTTGTTTGAAGTTGAGAAATTTACTCTAGATACATTGTTGACGAAGTGTCTGCTCATCAATGTTCTTCTTTCAGGCGTTTCAAGACCTATACTTGGCGATATACTTGTCATTGTTGGGACCATGTTCTTTGCCACGAGCAATGTTGGTGAGGTTAGTTAATCTAGGCCTGCAGAAGCCATATTCTAAGCTATCCTTTTCTTCACAGAATCTCGTACTTGTCTATTTTGAGTTTCTATACTCTCACTCATGCCTGATGCCTCAAATGCAGGAATATTTTGTAAAGAATAATGATCGCGTTGAAGTGGTCTGCATGATTGGTGTTTATGAACTGTTGGTGAGTTCAATTCAGCTGTATCCTTTTTTGTTCGGCCACCTGATTACACACACAAATATGTATATTCGCTTGTGTATGGAACTCAAGTTTCAGCTCCTAGTTAATTTGTTTCAATTTAGCTTTGGAGACAATTTTATGGAGTATCACACAGGTGAATGGCAATGTAACTTGACAAAAAATGCTGCTTTCATCCATAACACTCTGTTAGATCGATGCTGGAGCTTAAGAGTCTGGAATTAGTCAAGTGGTAGACAGATATTATAAGCGAGCCTTTACCTCTGCCTTCTCTGATCAGTGACCATTTTCCCATTCCAAGTTAATCTGTATTGATAAGTTATTGTCAAAATTCAGTAAAAGGAAGCATAAATATATTTTCTTTAAAACAGAGTAATCGTCGGCATTAGCTAAGGTGATTTCTTTTCACTGCTGCATTGATGAATGCCTTCTTATCTTGTCAAGCTGAACTTTATGATTCTCCTCTTCAGATTTTGGGATTTGTGGGCTATGCAGTGTCATGCTTTATGTTCTACACGCTTGCTACATTTGTTCTGAAGGTTATTTTGCTTATTGATCATTTTTCCTTTAGATGACTAAATTTACTCAGTTGTTGGAAATAATTGCTAATGTCGTTTATTGATGTGGCAGAAATGCCAGTCTATCAATTACAAGAGTGTATCAAATCTATCAGCACCAAAATGTTGTCCAAATTCAGCTCTTGCTAGCATATAAATTTTTTACTTGAGAAATAACCACGGTTATGGCCTCTAATAAGGATATTTTGCATACAGCTGGGTGAAGCCGCAACGTTCAATCTTTCACTGCTTATGGCTGATATATGGGCAGTTGTCTTTCGTTTTTTTTTCTACCAGCAGCAAGTATTTATTTCTGCGACACCATCATATACATTTTTTTTTCTTGGAACAACGGAAATCTTCTTTCATTTATTTCTTTAAAATGGCATAGTCCAAAGCATCCATGACCCGATGGTGCCCTCTTATGCAGGTCGACTGGTTATACTTTCTTGCTTTCGCAATTGTGATTTTTGGACTCATCATTTATTCAACAAAGTTTGCTCTAATGCCTATCATGTTTAATCCTGTTTTTTCAATCTCTTTAATAGTTTAACTTTCTATTCAGTATTAAGCTTAATGCTTTTGTTGCTTACTGCATAACAGCGAGAAGGATCCCATTCCTTTGCCTGCTCTTGAAAACCTAAACAACGACGGACATTATCAACTACTTGATAACGATTACGTGGTATCAAGAAATGAGGCATCCAATTCATCAGGAATGGAACATATATGGTACTCTTGAAGTTCAACAATTTTCGTAGCTACTTCTGGTTGAGCTGCAGTTAAAAAAAAAAGCCTAACATGATCATTTATATCATTTGCAGATCAAGTCCTTTTAATTATTCGACATGGAGACCAGCAAAGAGAGCATGAAGATCTTTGTCATCCTCTGTGTATCCTCAAATGGTTCTGTTAAACTAGCGAGATATTGAAGCTCTAGTTTTGAAATATGCATTGCTTCAGCTTCAATGAGAAAACTGATGAAGAAGTAGCAGGGCTTCCGCAGTTACACTGGAGGAAAGTTATTTCATTATTATTAACTCATGCATGCGTTAAAACGAGAACCTAAACATAAAATTAGTGCCCACATTTTTGCTCCCCCTCTCTCATTTTTATTCTTTTCCTCTCCTCCCATTTATTTAAATCAAATATATACTTAACTCCAAACTAATTTCTAAATAATCTCTCAAACGTCAAATTCACATATATATATATATATAAAATTAATTACCATGCAAGATGCACACCTCAACTCATTCATTCTAAAAATAAAATGCATCTCTTATTTTGTATGTATTTATTCTAAAGCTACTAATTTTATTGATACTTAGAATGAATAAAAGTGCACTAACATAAATTTTACTAAATTATTGTGCTAATTTATTCTACACATTTTCAAACAAATGGATCCAACTGTTTTTTTTTTTTTTTAATTTTTAGAAACTACTAACTATCTGAGTCCTAAAAACGTCTTCATCGCTAGCGCTATCTTTGACCCGATAATCCTGACAGATTAATCACCGCTAGTACAATCAATTAATAAAATTACTGCTTTTTAGTTCACGAAAACAGAAAAAATTGAAACTATAATCAATCGCCAGCAATCAAGCTCTGATGGGACACTTCTCCTTTTCCATAAAGTGCAGTCTCTCTCACCAGCCCCGAGCCCAATATCCCTGAACGGTAGCCACATATTACAGAAATGGACTTTTCTAACAGTTAACGAACAATAAAGTATAATATTAGAAACTCAATAAATAATGTACTTCAGCTTGGCTTTTGCAAAGAATCTGAACTTGATGAACGCCATTATCCGCTGTTGGAGCGGCAGAAGCCAAATGGCCTTGAGAACTCTTTACCTTCTGCTTCTGGGTCAGCTTGTTTCTTTTTCACTTGCCCTCTCGAGCTTCACCACAGCTGTTATAACAGATCTTGGTATCATTCTCCGAACCTTTTAACATTTCACAAAATCTTCTTTTTCTCTTTTCTTTATAAGTTCATTTTCCTTGCGCCATTTAGGATTACGCCATATTGGTTGTTTACCTCTGTAGGTGTTGACGCTCCTATTACTCAGTCAGTTTTATGTTACTTGTCTTTGGCTTTGGTTTATGGTGGTATTTTGCTTTATAGACGCCAAAGACTTCAGGTAAGGGTCAGTCTTTTTGCTTTATAAAACCAAAAAAAGGTAAAAGAATATAGAAGTATGTTTTATATTTTGCTATTTAGATTCATGTGAAAGAATTATACTGATAAAGAGCAAAAGAACTCAAAATGCAGTTAGATTTTTCTTGTCTTTTGTTGTCATGGCAATATGGTGTGTGTGGATTAGAATCTTAAAAGGTGTTGTTTGAATTTCATTTGTCACAATGCTAAAAATAATTTACTTAAATCAATTTGAAGATGTGGAATATGTTCTATGATATTTGCAGGTTTCGTGGTATTGGTATCTGCTCTTAGGCTTTGTCGACGTTCAAGGAAATTTCCTTTGTGAGTGAAAAACTAATTAACTGTCGTTATGCTCTTCAGCTTTGTTACAAAATGTCCAGAAATATTAAAATATCATCAAGATGTGTTGATGTAGAATGAAACTCAATATGGCCTTGCTAATTTCCAGATTCCTTGACCTCCTGGCACTTATCCTTGATGCAGTTAATAAAGCCTTCCAGTTCACATCAATTAGTAGTGTGACTCTATTGGACTGCTGCGCAATACCATGTGCAATTGTCTTCACATGGGTGTTCCTTGGCACTCGATATTCTGTATGGCAATTGTTCGGTGCATCCCTCTGTGTGCTTGGCCTTGGTTTAATGCTGCTCTCTGACGCTGAGATGGCTGGTGGAGGTGACATTCTCTTTTCCACGTCTTCTAATCAAGTTATATTCGTTTTCTCTGCTTCTCTATTATATTTCAACCAATGTCTATTTATGAATAGGTGTATCACCAATTGCTGACACCATTTACCTAGTTTTGTAAATTGAAAGACATGTATATATATTTTAAGGGGACGGTTTAGAAACAATTGTGCCTCTGAACTTGGAAGTACCAAATCTATCAGTAGCCACATAATCATTCTTGTTTTAGTCTCCTTATTTACTAACCTTCTTTCAGGTGGTTCAAGACCTCTCCTGGGCGACATACTTGTCATTGCTGGGGCCATTTTCTTTGCCATGAGCTATGTCGGTGAGGTTTGTTAATCCCATTCTTATTCTATAAAATTCAATGAGGTTTAAATTTTTTATTTTAGTTTAGGAAAGGTCTGTTCGTTGAATTGAAATGTGGGTTTTGCAGAATCCATATTCAACAGTATCATTTTCATTAAAGAATCATGTACCCAATTGCAGGAATTCTTAGTAAAGAAAATAGATCGTGTTGAAGTGGTCTGCATGATTGGCGTTTATGGACTTCTAGTGAGCGTGGTTCAATTGTATCCTTTTTTGCTGGGTGATATGATTACATTTACATATAATAAATTGTATACTTCTTTGTGCGGTATGATTAAATTTCCTTTTGCTTTCATTCCATTACCTTCTTTTAGATCCACACTGGAGCTTAAGAGTCTAGAATCAGTCAAGTGGTCGACAGATATTGTGAGTAACCTATTTAATTTGTCACAGTCTTTGAATTGTTGAACAGCTTTCATAAGGTTTATCTCCGCTTCTCTGTACAATGTGCATTTTCTCATTTCGTATATTAAGATTGTAGCAACCTAAAGTTATCAATTAGGATTTAGGAGATTATATGAAAGACTATAAAATCTATTGAACTTATAATGCATGTGTTGCTCTTTTCATATGAACCTAATGGTTTTAGAAGAGGTGTGTATAAAATTTTTGTTTAAGAATCATAAGTTCGGCTATGTAATACTTTTGCTTTCTCTCTGGAGATGAATTCTTTCTTACCTTATCAAACTGAATTTTAATGGTTCTTGGTTTTAGATATTGAGCTTTGTGGGCAATGCAGCATCCAGTTTTATGTTCTACACACTTGTTCCTTTTGTTCTAAAGGTCTGTTTCTTATCACCAACAAATATTTATTGGACAATTTTTATTTACATGAAAATCAACTACATTTCCTTGATGTTCCGGCACCCATGTAAGTCTCTGCACAAAGAAACCACAGTTATTTAAGTGATCTAGCGGCTACAAAATTTTGTCAAAATGCTGTTTTTGTAAATTCTGAAGAAAGCATTTTCTTTGATTTTGTTGGTTGGATGAACTCTAATGAGGATATTTTTTGTATTCAGCTGAGTGGAGCCACAATGTTAATTCTGTCAGTGCTTACAAGTGATATGTGGGCAGTTATCCTCCGTATTTTTTGTTACCACCAACAGGTATTCTTTTCAGATTTATTCCTTTCATTACCATGCCTATATGAATAATCACATTGAGTCAATCCAATGAGTTTGATTCCACCTTATGCATATTTTGATCGGCTATGAGCTAATTTACTTTTTTTTCCTCGGAATTGGCACCTTTCAAAACCCATCTGACCCTGTGGTGAGTACCGCATTTGCAGGTGAACTGGACATACTATCTTGCTTTTGCAGCTGTGCTGATTGGACTTATCATTTATTCAACAACGTATGCTCTAATTCCTATTATGCTAAATCATGTTTTGAATCCCTTTAATAGCTTTTGTGCCTGGATCCATGCCTGTAATGGTAAACTCTTTCGGCATTCTTTTTAAAATCCACACAAAACCTTGAGTACAAATTGCATCTATACTTGGACAGAAAGTTAATTGCTTTGATGAAGATTTGCTGCCTAAAATGTTGGCCTAACTCAAATTATTCCTGCTGGGAAGTCATTGATCATTATGGATAAATTATGATGGATTCAAAAGATGAAAATGTGAGCTTTGGCACATTAAAGAGATGAGATGGCACTAGTGCTTTTTATTTTTCGTGTTAATCATTTAGAAACTTAGAAATGAGCTTATTTTAAGTATAAAATACCGCAATAACTTATGCTCATGTTAGTCACTTCTACTGTTACTAATAACAGAGCGAAGGATTTGCTTCCCATACCAGCTCTTGAAAATGGAAATTATGATGTGCAATATCAGAGGCTTGATGATGAAAATATGGCATCAAGAGGAAAGGAGTCTTTCTATTGATGAAAATGATGCAGCTATGGTAATCTGGAGGTTGGCCATTGATGTACGAGTATGACCGATCGATTATAACTTCATAACATAGTGATACATTGTAACTGTTGTAGAATTTGTAGGACATGTCCTTTATGTTTCCAAAAAAATATGTAAGACATGTCGTTTATAAGTAATCGCAGCTATGACATGTCTTCTTTATATTCCGTGCATAGAGACATGTCTTCTCTATAATCCATCCATAGATGACATTTCGTACATTTTTAACTCTTGAATAATAGATATATGACGTGAATGAATATTAATTAAATACAAAATTTAAATGAAGTATTATTTATTATTTATATTAATATAAATTTAAACGATATGGTTACAATATTTTAACTCAAACTTTTAACTTAAATAAAAATTTTAAGTCATTAATTTTAGACAATCCGATGGTGGGTAAAATTGATATTAATATATTCGCCATTAAATGGTTGTGTAAGGATTAAAGATTACCTGCTGAAAATTTATGTCAAATTTTTAAATTAAGATCTTTAAATTAAATGTATATGTTATCGCTATTTTTATTGAATTGGTTCAAGATGTCCAAAAACTATCATATTTGAGAAGGAATTTACTCCGAACAATTATAAATTGACATAAATAATAATAAAAAAGAATTACATAAACTCATCTTTGTGTCATTCATTGATATAAGTATGGTAAGATTAATCAATTAACCGATGCTAGGCAAATTGGCATCAATAAAATGTTTGCTACTTTTGAAATAATAATAATAATTAAAAAAAAAACAACCTATCAAATCAAAGCGACAAAGCCCCTCTGCCAGTGAAAGCCACATAAAATCCCCAAATCTGTCTCAATTTTCCCTCCAACTCCCAATGGATCAAGAGCAGCCACAACAGCAACAACAACAAACACAAACCCCCACTCCTTCCACCACCACCACCACCACCACTACCACAGCCAACACCGCCAGCAGCTCCGTCACCACTTCACAAATCACGGCACCGCCGTCACAGCCTCCACAACAGCAACAACAAACTCCACCAACACCGTCAACCCCTTCATCTACAACAATACCAACTTCAACTCCTACAACCAACACCCCAAACCCTAACCCAAGCCCCAGCCCGGCCCCACCGTCAAGACCCACTTCGCTCACACCACCACCACCTAGACCCACCTCATTTTCGAGACCATGGCAACCGCCGCAGCAACACTTTTCTCACTTCTCTTCTCCTCCTTCTTCTTCTGCGACTCCATCGACCTCGGCTTCGCCTCCGATTCCCCCTCCCCCGAGGGGCGGCATTGCCATTGGAGTTCCAGCACCACGCCCTACCGCTTCATCTCCCCAACCCTCGCCCCCCTTTTCGTCTTCTTTTGGCCAGCCGTTTGGCGGGTTGGGCCGCTCCGGAGTTAACGTTCCTGATTCGGTCTCTACTTCGACCCCTTTATTTATTTATTTATTTTTGAATCTGTTATAGCTCTGAGACTATTTAGATTTTATGTTATTTATTTTCAATAAATGAGTGATTTTGGCAGTTTCTTTAAGTTAAGATTGGTGAAAGGAATGCTCTAAAAAAAGCTTGGTTTCCTTCTATTAAATGGGGTGGTGTGTTTGTCCTAATTTATTGATGGTCTTTCAGTTTGTTTGTTGTCAAGCAGACATTTTGTTCATCAGTTATTAAATTGGGTGATGTTTGTAATTTGTAGGTGAGGCCACCTGCAATCCAAGGAATGGGGGTGATGGGATCGCTAGGTTCGAGTTCTCAAATGCGGCCTTCTGGGATTTCTGTACAACACCATCAGCCAAGGCCTGTGCAACAATCTTCCCTTAGACCGCCGCCATCTTCCCCAAGTAGTCAATCTCTAGGCACCCAAGTTAGTAATAATTATTTTTTTTTTTTTTGCATTTTTATTTTCTTTAATACATTCATGTATTTATGGTGTGACTAAGATTAGATTGTGTTAACTTCAAAAGTGGAAAATCAGCTAAGGTGTCTGGGTGGGGGGTTGGCTTGAGTGTAATCCACAAGTTTAATTCAAAGTCCCCCCCTCCCCCCCAGTTCAAAAGAAATTTTCATAAAGAAGGTTAATGTTGTGATAATTCAAGTGAATGATTAAATATTGACATAATTTGGCTTTAAATTTTTACTCAACAGAAGTTAGGATTTTAGTAAAAGAAATACCTTCTCTGAGTATATAAAATGGAAAAAAAAAAAACTTGATTTTTTGTTTGTTTGTTGTTCCTTAAGGAAGAAGGGGTAACCCACAGGGGGTTGGTGGAGTATTTGGTGGATGGATAGCCAATTGAAGTGCAATATTTTGTTTTAATTGAAATGCAATACTTTGTTTTACCCCAAAAATAAGAACATTGCAGTAGCCTTACTCATGAAAAATATGATGAAGTAAACTCTTTGAAATCAAAGTGGAAATTATGCTGGATGGTCCAAATTGGTGCACAGCAATTTCTTTCCAGAGGTTAAATTTTAGTTTTCTTCTGTGTATCTTGGCATATGAAAACCTTGGAGCACTGGAATAATCTAAATTTTTTTCCTTTGTTGGGAATAAGGAGAATTGGAGGCATGGGCTTTAATTTGGGTGTTATTGCGGTGTACATAGGCCACCTTTCCTTTATTTGGGGTATGCTTTTATGGGAATAAGGAGAATTCTGGCTGGCAATGGGATACTTAATGGTTTGATGATTTGACAAGTTCTATCGCTGTTCGTATTCGATTGACCTGTTCTTATCATGGCTGATGAAAAGTTTTTGATGAGATTTGGGTTTTTGACCTTTTCTTTTAGCATTTCTTCTCTGATTTGTTCTTTCATCTATGTTTTGCAGAATTTCCAAGGGCAAGGCCTTATGCGGGTCTCACAAGTTGGTTCACCTGGTTCCTCTTCACCAAATACATCACAAAGTGTGCAGTCCTTTAATCAGCCATGGTTATCATCTGGACCACAAGGGAAGCCTCCTTTGCCACCCCCCTCTACATATAGACCACAGATGAACACTCCATCCATGCAGCAGCGGTCACATATTCCCCAGCAACATTCTCCCTTGTCAACAAATTTGCAGCAACAGCATCTTTCATCTGTGCAGCCACAACAATCGAAACCATCACATCAGCTGCCTGACCATTATGGGCAACAGTTTTCCTCACCAAGGGTGCCTCAATCTTCACCCCATCAACAGCAAATTACAAGGCCGCTGGGCTCTGCAACTCAGAAACCTTCCTCCCTTGCATTGGTACAGCCTAACGCTGTCCAGACCGGGAATCAGAGTAAAATAGCTGGCACAGAAAGTGATGAATTTGGTAATCGGATTCTCACCAAAAGAAGCATCCAGGAGCTAGCTAACCAGGTGAAACATATTTACCTTCTCTTAATATTTCAAATTCATACTAGCTGTATCTCCAAACCTAGAAGTTTTGGGATTGTTTCCAGTTTTGATTTTATTGCAAACAACTGAAAATAGACATTTATTTCACAATTGAGGAGTTGGACTTATAACATGGCAAAGGAGATCTTGTTAAGTCATTGCATTATTGGTTACTTGTTCTAATGGTGTCTCTGGTTCACAACTTATTTAGAGTGAGCGGTACCAGTAATATGCATTTACTCATTTTCATCCTGTTGACAGTGCATTGCTAGCAGTGTAGTGGGTCAGCTATTGGGGATGTAATGCAACAAATGTGATGTGATTTGTGCTTTATTTGTTTTTTTGTCTTGAAGGCATACTTGTTGATTGTGCATGTCAATATTTTATTTGGGGATGATATGTATATATTAGCTTAAGAAGCATTTGCCGATCTACACTTGTCTATTTGGTCCTATATGGTTGGTGTTTTCTCACTTCTTAACTATCTTGTGTTTGCTTCTCTTAGATTTTAAATGAGTCTCTGTGTCTTTGTTTCTGTCCCTTGGTATTAAGTTGGATTCTTATGCTTTTTTGACAGATTGATCCATCAGAGAGGTTGGATCTTGATGTTGAAGATATTCTTGTGGATATTGCTGAAGATTTTGTTGAGTCTGTGAGTAGTTGAATTTATAGTCTCTTGAACTCTCTTACACAACACACACTGGACATTTTTAAGGATGTTTTGTGCTCTTGGATTCTCTTTCATGAATTCCTAGGTTAATCCGGACTGTTTTCAAGGCAAGAATTTTCAATGATGCCCTGATTTTGTCGGTGAAGTTGGAACATTGCTTGGGCAATGACATATATGATCATATTTATAATGATGTTTTTCGCAGATTAATGTGGGCTAGAAACTCTTAAACAAGAATTATATGATTGGTCTTCCAGTAGATAAAATATAAAAAATATTGCTGTATATCTCTATAATTGTCAATCATACTTATATACAATTCTTGCAGAGGCAATGATATTGTGTCAGGTTGCAAGATATAATGTTTAGCCATGAAGAATTTGTCTAGGCAATTTATAATTACCATATTTAGCCACATGTATGTATGATAAAAGTCTTCCTTTAATCTTCTTCCCCAGTAGTTGAAGCCTTACCACAATGTTTGTGCTGTTAATTGATACTTTCTCTACCTGTATTTGTCATTAAAATGCACTGTTTATTTTTTTAATCAGATTACAACGTTTGGTTGCTCATTAGCTAAGCATCGAAAATCAGATACATTGGAAGCAAAAGACATACTTGTACATCTTGGTTAGTTATGCTGAAAAATATATTCTGCATTTTGTTTTTGGTTGTGTTTATGTACAGCTAGTACTTAACTTACTATTCTCATGCATTGATACAGAAAGAAATTGGAATATGACACTTCCTGGGTTTAGTGGTGATGAGATCAAGACCTTCAGAAAACCAGTAAGAATCGTCACTGACCCAATACCATTGTGAATGGGGCTATGGTCCAATATGTAGCCTCCAGGCTATGATGTTGGAAGCTTTGTGTTTAAGAAACATCTTTCAAAATTTCCTATATTTTCTAATTGTATTTCTATGGTTTTTACAGCTTGTATGTGATATCCACAAGGAGCGGCTTGCTGCAGTGAGTTTTACCCTTGATATCATGTGTCTACTTGTTATATATAAAGATGCATGTCTGTCTGTGCATTTCACATATCATTGTGCTGGTTTACACTGAAAATTGACTAAAGAGGAAAGTTATAGGAAATTAGTTAAATTACTTTTGGAGGAAGGTGTCTGATTTATTAGATACTTTGCTTTTGGCAGATAAAGAAATCAGTCATGGCAACTGAGGTTGCAAGTGCTAGGACTACGGGTGGACAAGCTGCTGCCAGTGCAAAGGGTAACCTGGGGAAGATGCCTGCTAATATCATTGGCTCTACCTGAGGCATTTTCTAGTGGGGTATGTTAAGGGAATCAATAACTCCTTGTTTTTTATTTATATGTACTAGATGATTTAGTTGTATATTCTTGATAGGTTGCTTTTATCCTTAAGTTTGTAGGTTTGCCGATGTCCTACAAGATTAGATTTTAATCTATTCTGTTAGTGGATTTGACCTTTTGCCTAGGCTGAATTACTTTTGGAGGAATGAGTACAGTCTAATTAACGTACAAATCTCAATTTTAATGAACTATGGTTGAAATATAATTGAGTCAAACAGGTTTATAATCTCTTTTGCGGCCGTTCAGACCAGATTGCCTCAAGTTGGTGGGGACAATGTTTAATCGCTACCAACTTTCTCTATAACTCTCTCTCTTGTGGTTTTATCATTTCTTATTAATATTACTTACTATTTAAAGATCCTTAAAGAAATTAAAATGATGTTGCATCGAATTCTAATAATCTGGGTAGCTAGTTAGTGAGCCAATAGATAGAAAGACGGCTTGGTCTTAACCAGATAACACTTGTTAGGTATTACGAGTAACGTCAAGTTTAGTTTTACATTCAACAATGTTTAAACCTCACGACAACTCTCCCATTCAAGACCTTTTAGCATGTGAAGGATGTGGAGTTGAATGGTGTTTTCAGAGTGTCTTGTCTTGGCACAACAAGATTGTGGTTTACGTTGGCTTTTAACTCTTCTGGCAATTTAAATTTGTTATAAAGCCTTTATAAGCCTTTATTCTGGCATTTCTTAGATTTTCATTTTGTTCAGGTTAATTTTGAGGAGGAATTGTTGGTGCGACAGTGCGATTTCACCTATTTGGATCATCGTACTCTGTATTTAGCAAATATAGCTGCAATGTCACCCTAAGAGCAAGTCGAAAGTATAAAATTTTACGAATTCATGCCTTCGGGATGTTCAGGCCACTAACTTCGTTTTATGCTGTGGCTATTTTGATTTTGCTGGCAGTTTTTAAAGCACAGCTTCGACCTTTCAAGAAGAGGCTTCCGCCTTTCGAGCAGTGAGATTTATTTAACAGTGCCCAAAATGTTACAAAATTCATTCATTTTGTATGTATTGGCTATGAACAATTTTAACCATGTGTTGGGGGAAGAAAAAGGAAAAAGTAAAAGTGGAGCCACAAAAAAAAGGGGAAATGTTAAAAAAAATTCTTTTTTTTTTAAGCATAATTTTTCTGTGAGGTAGTATTTAACAAGTTAGTCCGCAATAGCATTGCACAAAATATATATGATTTTTTGTGCAAGATTTTCAGAAGCGGAGCCATCCATTTCTCTTGAATAATGATGATTTATTGCTGCCAACACATACTGCTTCAAGTTTTATAAATGAGTATGTGATTGCACATGAAATTGTGTGGAGAGAAACGTGGGGGCTTACACTACCACATTCGGTCACTTGTCAGTTATAAATTAGTCCCAGAATAGTTATTACCATCATGGTTAACAAAAATCATCGGTTAATAAAAAGGTGCTTACCTTTTTGTTTTTGTTTTTGTTTATTGTGCTTGTGCTTGCGATGGGGTTCATTTAAAAATTGGATCTGGATTTAACATCTATATGCGTATAAAATAATTCTTTATGCAAGGACAATCTTTTGTTAAAATTTTAATAAAATAAGGATGTCATCAATTAATAGAAAAATACAGTATTTAACATATTAAAATTTGAGTAAAGATATAGCCATAAATTCTTGTACAAATTTATTTTATACAAACTGACATGGCATTAATTCATTAGTTGAATGAAAATATAAATTAATAAAAACAAATTATGTGAGCCAAGTAATATTTAATTCAACCAATAAATTAATGCCACGTCAGTTTATACAAAATAAGTTTGTACAAGAATTTGTGGTTGTATCATTACTCTTAAAATTTATATATTTTTTTATATTATGTTGAGTCATGAGGTAACCCTTTTAGGCTATTGGCTAAATTTACAGAAATCAAAATTTTCTCAAAATGTTACATTATACCTGCCCTGATAATTTTTTGTTACAATTCTTGAATACGTAAATATTATACAATCATGATGTATGGGTGAAGAAATAATAATTAATAAGGGCTATTATCAAAAACCTCCCCTGAGGTTTAGCGTATTATCAACCAGAGAGATTGTATTCGCTTATTATCAGCCACCTCCCCTAACGTTAATAACCTGTTTGTTTGACCGTGTATTGACTAATAATAGCCCAAACGCAGCCTTCACAGCACTTTGGCTTCAGTGAGTCTAAAACATGCAACTCTCTTTCTCTCTCATTTCATCTCGTTATCTCTCTCTTTTTTTTTTTTCAATTTCAGAAATCCTCTCTTTTTCATTTTGAGTCCACAAATGAAGCATCAAATTACCAAGCAAGCCACCACTCTCTATTTTTTTAGATGACGAAACTGCCGTCCACCACCACCTCCTTCTTTGTCGCCGTCACCGTTATCCTCATTTCCCTCTGCCTCCCATCCCCCACTCATGCCTTGGGCTCCGGTTCCACACTCGCCGTCTCATACGGCTCCGCTACCGTCTGCGCCGTCGTGGCGGCTCAACCAACCCAGTGCCTCCTCTGCTACCAAGGCGGCACAATCCGGGCCGTCGAGCCGAACATCTCATTCTCCTCAATCTCCGCCAGGCAAAGCTTCTTCTACGGCATCCGCTCAGGCGGCTACAGCTTGCTCTGCTGGGACACAAACTTTCCTTACAACTCATTCTCAGATTTTAAAACCAATGGATTTCAACAAATTTCAAATTATTCTCAGAGTCCAATGAGATAATTTAAAGTTTATTAGAATTTTTTATTATTAATGAGTTATATTACCATTTTATCCTCACCAAACTTAAATTATACTAAACGATATACTAACGTTGGGGGAGGTAGCTGATAATACACAAATATAATCTCTCTAACTGATAATACGCTAAACCTCAGGGAGGTTTCTGATAATAACCCTAATTAATAATTAAAAACATATTGTCGCTGGGCGCTGGCTTGGCTCGTGAGAGAGTTGACAAATTGTCATGTGCTTGCACGTGGATATTAGAATGATGTGGGTCCCGTGGAACATGTGCATTTTCGTCTCTATAAACTTTAGGACCCCGCAGGATCATGAACTTTTTCTTGTTTGACTCGCAAGAAATGAATCACAATCACGACGGATCTTCCCTTTGCTTTATTTATTAAAGATAAAAAAAGACTCCTCCTTGATTTGGAATATACGTATATGCGCTGTGCCTGTGCCTGGGCACTCCCATGGGATTTTTAGTGAAGGGAGCACGAACTCACACCCTGTGAATGTTCCGAGAGCACAACAAGATTCGGTGGCATCTACTACGCACCGAGGTTGCGCTGGTGATTTTTCAAACATTTGAGGGACGGAGCGGAATAAATAGGAAGGATTATACTATAATTAATCGGTTATTACTATAGTAGTAGGCAAATTTATAAAAATAGACAAACTCTGTCCTTATTAGAAAAATCACGAAACTCTCGGATGTGATTATCCTCCTAATCATATTAATTATCAAATTCTTTGGGTGAATGTCGGCGTAATATTCTATATAATATTCTAAAGCTGAGGAGAATGTGTCATTATAAATTAGTCAAATTTAAACAGCTCTGAACATGACGTGAATCCATCTAAACTGGGACAGCGGGTTAAACAAACTTGACCCAAAAAGCCAAAAAAAAAAGAAAAAGGTAAGCGAATATCACATGGAATTCTCCATTATTTGCTTTATTTTTATTTTTATTTTGGTGGCAATTAAAAAAAAAAAACAAGATTGCGGATCTTCGTGTTGGTGGCAAAGCGAATACAAAGACGAGAAATTTACAAGATTGAGATCCAGTTAAAACACTCCACGCGTCGGGGCCTGAATTAACCAAAAGTTCGTAATCAAATCAAATTGTTGTATCGCTTGTACCAGCTAACCAGAGCGTTTTGGTGATTTTAATCTTTGCGGGGCGGCTCAGTTTGGCATCAGCCATTTGGCTTCCTCGTCTCGTCTCGTCTCCTTTCGGCTGAGCTGACAAAGCATAAGTTTTATTGCTGAGTCTTCGGTTGTTATTTCGCTGTCTCAAAACCCCTCCCTTTTGTTTTGTTTTGCTTTTGATTATGGATGGAGTTATGGCGAATGAAAATTCTCACGGCAGCGGCGTCGTTTTGGGATCTTCTACTAACCCCGCCAAGCTCATTATCGATACTGACCCCGGAATCGGTGAGTTTCACTTTCTCCTCCTCTTTTTAAAAGAAGAATGAAAAGACTTGTAAAAAAACCTTGCATTTGTGGAATGTACTTGTGATTGCATTGTCGTTGTTGGTGAACTGGTTTGAATTTTTGAAAAAGGAAATATGTATACATTACTTAATGTGAAGTAAACTAATTGACAATTCATTTTTTTTTTTTTGGTTTGTTGGATTGGTCTAGGTAAAACTAAAATAATTAACTGTATTGGTTGTGTAATTTAGTTTTGTGTTAGAAATTTTTTTGGGTTCTGAGAGCTTTAATGAGAGCATCAATTCCATTTGTTTGTTTTGTAAGCAAAGATGATTGAAAAAATGAGAGACTTGTATAGCTACAGTTGCCAGTGATAAGGGATAATTTGCTTCGCATATAAAAGTGTTTTCCTTTTGTTTTCGGCTGTAAAAGTTGGAAAAGGTATTGTTTGATCTTAGTACAGATTAAGAGATTACCTTTCCAGATTCAGAAAGGAGAAATTTGTTTGAAACACACAGGTATAATTTTTCGTTTTCTCAAACACAACCATTAAAAAGCAAAAATAATAGCAAGGTAATTACTAAATGTATTTTGTAAGTTAGACCCACTTTTCCAGATTTATTTATGTAGACAGTGCAATGAATCTAGTCATTTGCTATGTCAATCAAAGTCAAAATATTGGTAAAATCTAATAATTTGGGAAGAGCATTATTACTGGACCTTATATTGGGAAGTAAAAGAATGGGAATCACTTTCAAAATTGCAAAGGGCAAAAAGTAAATGGATGTATTAAATGCTGCTTGATAGATGACCTCTGGTGCTGCTGTTTGAGGGTGGATCTATTTTTCAATTAGAGAACATACATTGTGTCAAAATAGGAAAAAAAGGATTACCATTATGATATAGCCAAGCAAGGGGTTCTGCAATGATGAAGATAATTATGATGCTTTGGGGTTTTCAGACCACTTAGTTCTAAGGTAATCAGTGATTTTTGGAACTTGTTTATATCTGAATTGTGTGATTCTTATTAATGGTTTGAGAAAAGAATTAACAAAAATTCTGTAGCTTCCCCATTTTTTGTCTATGTTGTTTGACTCGTTAATTTTGTATTGATTTGTTGTGATTGGTGTCACGGGTGAGATGTGAATGGGTTATCTTTAAATCAACAGATGATAGCATGACAATCTTAATGGCATTTCAAACTCCGGAATTGGAGATCTTGGGGTTGACAACAATCTTTGGTAATGTTACTACTGAAGACGCCACTCGCAATGCCTTGACTCTGGTATGCATATGTATCAGTTGACCCTGTCCTCTTGTACTTGGTTTTATTTCTCCTGTTTTAGGTTTTTTTCTTCATTTTGGAATATATCCATGATCAATTTCCCGTTTTCGATATGCAAAAGGATAGTGTGAAATGGCAGGGTGTCCAGGTGTTCCTGTGGCAGAAGGCAGCCCTCAGCCTTTGAAGGTATGTCTCTGTCACTCAATCTGTGTTTAAAGAATTTCCTAGATTGACCAAAGTTAAATTACTGAGCTTGTACTGCATTAGGTGCCTTTACCAAAGATAGTTTATTAAGCTGCCACTTAGATGATGTATGTTGGTGTTACTTCATCTGCTTGATGTTTCTTTTTAGTGAAAGGTCCTATGTGTGGCAGACAAGCTTTCTTTTAACTTCTTCATGTAATATGCCTAGTCAATGATCTATCCTCGTATTTTTCTGAAATTTCATTGCTACCTTCTCAGGGTTAAATGTTTGTGGTATTTAGTTAGCCTTGTTGTGAATAGATTTGCATCATGTCTGCTGGTCAAGACTTTTTGAGTTCTTTCTTCTAACTCTTTTTTCTCCAAGTTATATGG
Organism: Citrus glauca; assembly: GCA_029633175.1. NCBI lineage: Eukaryota > Viridiplantae > Streptophyta > Magnoliopsida > Sapindales > Rutaceae > Citrus > Citrus glauca. The sequence goes on along the minus strand of JAQOOD010000006.1, from coordinate 25,922,888 downwards.
CATCCTCTTGTTATTGTAGCCAAAGTAACCATGGTTTTTCTTGAAAAGGGTGGAAAGCCTCGGGTTGCTGAATTTGCTCATGGTTCTGATGGGATGGGAAATATATCTCTAACGCCTCCAAAAGCAAAGAAATGTGATAAGAATGCATCTGAATTTCTAGTTGATACAGTCTCAGAATATCCAGGGGAAGTATCTATACTTGCTCTTGGACCACTAACTAACTTGGCTTTGGTAAGTTCTTTTTGGCGTCTCCCAGTTTGCTTAGTTGAAATTAATATTTTCAGAATTCACGAGTTCATTTCTAATGCTGTTCTGAAATCAGGCAATCAAAAGGGACTCATCCTTTGCAAGTAAGGTGAAAAACATTGTTGTACTTGGTGGTGCTTTCTTTGCATTGGGAAATGTCAATCCTGCGGCTGAAGCGAATGTAAGTGCTAGCTTTTCCTACATTTGTGATTTATACACAAAGCATCATAAAAGCTTCTCTAAATTGAATAGGTTTTCCCAGTGTGGATTTGTTGCCTTTGGAAATTAGATTCATAAATCATAGCAGAGCCAAAAGCTTTGGTTCTGCAGATTTTGCCCAAGTTTCTTTCAACTATATACTTGAAACTCGATGTTTGTTGTTTCAAAGCACCATCATATATTCCCTTTTGTCTTTTTGGAAGTCAAAGGTTCTCATTGCAGCGAAAGGAGTCAATATATTTTTAAAAGGTTCCGCTAAAATTCAAAATGATTAACTATAGTTATGAGTGACAAGTTGTGAAGAAATTGGTTTTAGCTTGAATCAACATCAAAACGATCAGGTACCATCAGAGTGACCATTAATTTGTCCAACTTGCAGATTTATGGAGACCCTGAAGCAGCAGATGTTGTGTTTACCTCTGGGGCAAACATTGCTGTTGTTGGAATAAACATTACTACGCAAGTCAAACTGACAGGTGGAGCAAGTTTCGTTTGATCTTCTTTCCTTTCACTTTTCCTCTTCCTGTTTTGTGGTAAATAAAACTTTCTGATAGTTTGCATCATCTTATGCATTAGATGCCGACTTGCTTGAATTGAGGCAATCTAAAGGAAGGTATGTTCAGCTATTGGTTGACATGTGCAAATTTTACCGAGACTGGCATGTGAAGTCTGATGGTGTCCATGGTAACTTTTCATTTAAAAGTTAGATGAATATACAATAACTGCTTCAAAACTTGAACATTCCTTTTGTCAACTTCCTTAACATAAATGTTCTTGGTTAACTCTGAGAAATTTGGTCACAGGCATTTTCCTACACGACCCTGTTAGTTTCGTGGCATTAGTTCGGCCAGATCTCTTCACATTCAAGAAGGGAGTTGTGAGGGTTGAGACGCAAGGAATATGTACGGGGCATACACTAATGGATCAAGGACTGAAAAGGTTAGAGTGTTCTATTTATGAATTTAGATCTGTTTTGCATTTGTTATTTGCTTGTACCAATAGTGACACTGTAATTTGGTACAGATGGAATGTTAGTAATCCATGGACAGGCTATTCCCCTGTTTCAGTTGCTTGGACGGTCAATGTGGATAAAGTGCTCAATTATATTAAAAGACTGCTGATGAAACAATGAAAGCTGCTCTAATCTGTGCTCCACATTTCAGAAGAGGTTAAACCTCAAAATGTGTTGGGGTTGCCGTAAAGATACAGAAACCACTGTCAGTTATTCTCATTTCAGTGGTGACAACCCAAATATTTGGGTTTTAGGGAACAAATTGATGGAATTCTTCTTAATGTTACCATGCATTTGTGAAAAAACATATTCTGAATGATTCTGAATTAATAAAAATGCCCATTTGAAGTTGTAAATTATTGGCTTAAGTCATGCCATTCAGTAATGTTAAGAATGATGCATTACAGCAACCCAGAAATACATCCGCTCAACTTTCTGCTTGAAAAATGAGTTAGTAACGTTAAGCTACGGTAACAGAAAAGTTTTATCTTCTGATCCTGTTCAAGTAAATGGGATATTGGTCAAGTCTTATTGTTGGGTATTTTACTTCAAAGCTCCTGCCAAAACTCATAATTTGCTTCCCTCCAATTATGTTTTCTTAAGCTTTAGCCCTGCGGTAAACTCGATTGCTTGAACTAATTGCTACGGTAAGTAACTACTGCTGGATTGCAAAATGAAAGCACATTAAAACCCGAATCTAATGTAATGCAAATTCTACAACTTTTGGATATGAACACGCGCCTTTTGCAAAGTATGACAAAAAGAAGGTCAAAATATTTTGCTTCCAGTCCTTAAACGCAAGCAAGCACAGTAATTCTGAAACCGCCGTGATATTTTCAAATGTTAGACAACATGACCTTACGTCCTTACCTAACAGATGCAACTGCCTAGCTAACCTATGCCTTTGTTAAAATGTCAACCCTATGACTTATTGGTCAATTATTAAATTCGAGCGCAGGCAACTGAAAGTGATTTTATAAACAGAGCTTTCAAATATAAAACCCCCTTTTTTTTTCTAGAAATGCATACAAATATTATTCAAACCAGGAAAGGGTCTTTGCCTTGCACACGACTTCTGCATGAGAGTTGAACTTTCTGTTCTTCCCATGCAAACATGCAGTCACAGTCCCTTCGAAACAGACCTTTGCCAGGAAATATAAAAAGTAAAGAAACAATCAAACCAGCTAGTCAAAAGCAATGACCAAAATCATTTAATAAAGCAGTTAAACCAACTCTTTTGTTAAGACTAATTTATAAGTTTGTGCCATCGACAGTTACCAAACTCACCGAGAGGACCGTTTCAACTCCCGCCCAAAAACTGTACCCACTCCAACAACCAAATCCAGTGACAAAATTTATGAGCCTCTTTATCTTATACCATATAAATTAAGCATCCAAATCGAACAATATTGTCTCAAGAAATATTAAATCAAACCTCAACTAGTGCTTCAGTTTTGCGATCGATCATGGCGCGAGCTTCATCAACCACTGAATTGGCGGAGAAGATTGCTTGGCACTGTGCTTTGTTCATGGCGATAATGTTAGTTTTGAGCTGCTGTGAATCAAGCGATGGCGGTGGATTCATGGGTCAAGTGACACAGCCAAGGAATGTAAACAAGCTGTGTGATGAAATTTATGTGGTCAGAGAAGGAGAGACATTGCATACTATTAGTGAAAAATGTGGGGATCCTTACATTGTTGAACAGAATCCTCATATCAATGACCCAGATGACGTTTTTCCTGGCCTTGTTATCAAGATTACTCCTTTCAAGAATAGGTAGACTTAATATTTTCTTGGTTTTTTTTTTTTTTTTTTTGGTTGAGTGTAAATGTTGCGGGACTCACACTGTGGGAGATTTGTATTCTTTCTTTGATTAATGATCAAAGAGATATCGTGTTCATTTCTATGACATTAAATCACCCAATCCTTGTAAACAAACACAACGATTAAAGCTCTGGTGCTGAGAATGAGCCAAGAACTTTGCATCCCCAACATGTCATGCCGTATGCTTGCATATCGTCTCCAACGAACTCCCCTTGCCCGTCTGTTTTTAATTCATATATAGTTCCATTCCATTCCTTAAATTAACATCATACTGAATACACAAGAAATTAGGATATTAATAATCTCCAAAAGATTTTACGATGGATGCGTATTGGAAAGAGATTGCAATAGGGATAGTAGGCCAGAAGCCCACTTCATCTTTTTCTTACTAAATGCAGTCCGCAGAAGTCCTTGTAAAACCCGTTTACGAAAAACAGTCTACTAAGTAATTCGAAAAACAGTCTACTAAGTAATTCAAAAAACAGTGTTATTCTAAACCCACGTATATTCATTGTAGAATCACTGGTGCTGGGGTGCCCCATTCCACTCCCACATCCATGTTTTCTTTTTCCTCTTCATTTGAGGTAGCAGAGTCTCTTCTAAAATTGATTTTTAATTGATACGAATTGTCCACTCACTACCCTCAATCTCATGTTCTTGATATTCTCTCAATTAGATTATTTTTAAGTTTGGATTTAATATTAAATAACATATATTCTAGAAAGGCATATGAATACAAGGTCCAACAACCGCCCAACTGTTGCAAGGTGTACCCCATCTCGTCTTCTTGTTCTGTCACCATCATATTTAACGTAAGACTAGTTGCAATGGCAAGATGCATTGTATACTGAAATTCTCAAAAATTAAATGTTTTAAAAATTTGACACATAAATCTAGATTGTTTCAAATTTATAAATAATTTAATCAATTAAAAAATGAGTCGGTTGTCTCAACTTAAAAATTTGACTTAAAACTAAATATCAATATCTAAAGCTTTGTTTAATTAATAAATCAAACTTGAAAAATAAAATTAGCATGACATTACTAAAATAAAATATCAAATAAATAATACTTTTTTAAATATGTGCAAATTGAACCAAAAAAATACAATACAAAACAATTTAATTTCAAAATTATTAGTTACTAGAAAATAATAAACCTTAAACCTTAATCTAAACCAATATGATATCAATCACTTCTAACCGATACATTTGATTTGTTATTTTAATTTATTCAATTGCCAGGATCTCAAAATTGTCATCCAAATATTCAATTCAAGCTACTGCATTTTTTTCTTGGTTGTGATGTAAAAAATAATTGAAGTAATTTCTTAAGTAACGATATTTTTATTTAAAAGAGGTTACTGACTAATGGTCTATTAAGTATTTAAATAGAGAGGGATAGGGAATGAGAAAATAAAATTATTATAATATTTATAAATAAATTATAGTAGAGGTGAGAAAATAAAAGATAAAATTATAATACCGTGCAAAAGTTGTAACATTATTTAATCCATTTTATTTAAAAAAAATTTTCCTATGTTATGTTTATCGTAACACAGCCAATGAATTGACTAACTGGCCAATAAACACAAACCAAGTAAACACAATAGCGATAAAATGAAACGGATTTAATCGGTTGAAGCCGGTCACTAAAAGTGGTCAATGGGGTAGGGTACCTTCTCTAGCTGGTTGCGGCAAACGCAAAGTTACCACAGCTCCATCTTTTCCAGCACAATCTTCCTCAAAATTCAAACCTCCACTGTCGAATTGCAGCCAAAATCGACGACTCCATAGACCATGGAGCGAAGGAGAAACAACGGTGAATATATGAAACTACGTCATTACGGCTCACAAGACGACAAACGGAAGTTACAGTCCGGAAAATCTCAACCACTCAATGTGTTAAAATCTTATCCAATGGATGATATTTAATTTGTTAAAAAACAGTACGAAAGAGAAACTGGCTAAATTGGTTTGTTTAGGCGAAATCAATTTTTTTTTCTTTTTTAAGTTCCATTCTGAGAAACTTTAGATTTTCTAATATTTCTGCTATAAAGTACTTATGATTTAGTTGTTAGCATAGTTAAACCCTCAAAAAAGCATCCCAAAGTAATATAATTTGACGCGGCATTTTATCAAACATCTAGTCTACATTATATCTTGGCACCATTTCCTTTAACAATTCGTTTTTCCAGATTTACCTTACAACTCTAATATCCTAAACAACTGAAACAAACTTTACAACTTCACACAGCCATTAATAGAACTCCCACAACAATTCAATTACAAATCTACCACAACATAATGCAACCATCTAGTTCAAGAAACAAAGACATGTTAAAACCAGATTGGAAACCCTTTCTAAAAATCGAGCTTGATACATGCTTGGGTACCGAGCTTGATGAGCCAAAAAGCTTCTTTTGTTTTGCTAGAAAGCTTGACGTAGATGATGAAAATAAAATTGAGCGAACCAATATGTAAGAACTTGAGCTGAAAATTGACGTTCAAAGTTTTCAAAAGTTGATGCTCTTTGAGGGGCAAGGATATTAACGTCCGATAGTCATTTGTTTGGTTGTTAAAGTGTGAAAGTTAAACCGTTGTCGTTTAAAGTGTGATAAATTGATCATATTTGACCAATACAATAACAGACACATAAGATGTGACGCAGTTCGATAGCACCACAAAAAGGAATTAGATAACATACTTTATTCAAAAGTCTTGATAACCAATCCAATAACAGGCACATTACATGTGATGCAGTTCGACAGCACCACAAAAAGGTGTTAGATAACATACTTTATTCAAAAGTTTTACAATAGTAAATAATAATAAAAAATGCGTGGTAACTGCTCCTTTTTTGAAAATTAATTAAAGCATGTGCACAAGTGGCAAAGTTCACTTGAAAGAGTTCTGGAGACGTTATTCCTCTCGCGGAATTTCTTTGAGGTTTGCACGCTGGACTGAATTGGTTAGTCGTAGACGAAGAATATTCATTTGTTCTCGAAAGGTTTTGTTTCCTCGTTCTTCCTGATAATCACGAACAAGCTGGTGAGAACCAAAAACCTGGAATGAACGAATAATAAATTAAGAACTCTGCCATCTACATAAGTTCCGATTTCGTCGACTAGCATTTGACAAACAAAAGAAAATGTTGTCTGTTTGTCGCTGTGGAAAAAATTAACAAAAATTCCTTTCGTGCCTGTTTTGTTTTCTTATGATATCATTTTATCTTATTTTATTTTTTTCAATTGCGAGATTTGGAAGTGTTTGGTTTTGTTTTGAAGTCGAAAGTTCTTGTTTCTACTCTCTAGAAGAGGTTATAATTTGGGATAAAAAAAAAACAAAGCAAAACAAAAATGGAGAGACAATTAATAAAAGCGAGAGAGAAAGAGAGAGAGAAGAGATAAAATCATCTAAATTTTCGTTTGTGATCTTACAATTTCAATTTTAATTTCACAGTATATTTAAAAATAAATATAAGACACATCCAAATTTGCATCGATCTATGACAAGCACAGTTCATACGTAAATAAATTTTAAACAAATTCTATTTTGACAGACAATTGAATTACAAGACTTTAACAAAAGTATAAAAAGATTAAAATATCTAGGTAATTATTTACAACTTGCTTTTTGTCTAGATGTGTTGGCCTATTCTTTATTCTTTGTCCCAATTTTAGTACCTTTTTTTTTTGGGTTCAAAGTATCATTTTCCTTTCAAAAAATGTTTGTTCCTTATCTCACATTTGTTGCGTAAAATCGTGACTTACCCTTTTTCCAGAAACACAACGTTTCGCGGGCCACACAGCCCGTGGTACAGTTTGAATTACAAATGAAATGTTATTTTCTTCTAGAAGCGAGTCCCTGTGAGCTAAGCAGCAAAGTTTGACCTTCTTATCAATGACGTTTACAGGGTTTTTAATTATTTTTTTTTAACTTGAGAATTTTAAGGACTGCACAAACTAAAAGTAGCCTCATCTAGTAAGAGTAAATTATTCAATATATATCCACTGATTGTTGTAATGGGTGTTGGGGGAGAGAGTTATCATCAAAAGCAATCATGTCTCACACGAGTCCTTATTAAACGGTCAATCATGTCTCACAAGGATTAAATAATGTGTGTGGTAAGTTACAAGTAACTGAGCACTTTCCTATAACGAATTATGATGATAGTGGCAATTATTAGTAAGTGACACGTGTATACGCACCACACGTTATTTAATTTAAAATTAATTAACTTCAGGATCTAGTGTAATTATAGTACCGTATTATAAGTACATTTAATTATTAAATGTATTTGAATAAGTAAGATTTACTGACCTTTAACGGCGAGATACAACTGTAACAGTTACACCACAAGTTTCTCTTAAACTCAGTTAGTTCTACCCATTACCCCTTTTTTAGTTTTGGTGGCCATAAAAAGGTTTTTTTATTATTTAACTTAATTTTAATCAATTAACTAATAAAGATTTTTTTTAATAAACATTTTCAGACTTTAAATTATTAAATTGTTAAAGTGATTTTTTTAACTTTTTGATTAATCTAAAAAAATTAAATGATATGACTAAAGATATTTTTCAAAGTATCTCTATCTAATTAATTAATTTTCATTCTTACCTAAATAAAATTTAATAATTAACATTGTAACTCATCTCTATAATCTGTGATAATATAATAGTATATTATTATTTTATCTTTTTATTTTCTTCATATTAACATTATTTATCCTCATAATTTTATCAATATTTTTCATTTAAAAAATCATAAACTACTGTAAAATTGATTAACATATACTAATTTAGAATATAAATGATTCTATTCAATTGAACAAAATTTATATTATAATGATATATTATCTTATTTATATTTTTTGATATGTTTATTATTTGTGTAACATTCGTAATTTCAAACGGCATAAATGTAAAAATACTAATTTTCAAATTTTTAAGTTAAAAAAACAAACAATTTAAATTTGAAAAAAAAATATCATTCGGATTCAAAACATTTATTTCTATTAAGAATTTAAACCAATTCATATTTATTTAAATTTTAGACTAATTAACAACCACCACCTAAGTTACATGTAACTCAAGAGTGTATCAAAAATTCAAGTACTACTTTTGACTAGTTTGGTAATGTTCTACCCTTTAAAATAATTGTTGTTATTTTTATTATAGAAATAATTAGTTGTAACGAGAATCAATTAGGCGTTTAGTAATATTAATTTTTTAAAATACTAAGTTTTAATAGCAGCCACATATGTTTGGTAAATTTTAACGTTAAATTGTTGTAAAAATATAAATAATTGAATTGGACATAGTATTGAATAAGATTTATTTACAAATATATAAATATATGTCTAATTGTTTTTTCATGTATATATAATAATTGATAACTGAAATAAATATCTTATATTATTAATTTTATTATTTATTTTGTTATCTTAAGATAATTAACGACGACGACGATAATAATAATAATAATTTTTTAAAGTTAATGATTTTATTTCATAATTAACTATGAAAAAGTGTTACATGTGTATGCACCAGCACAGCACATTTTTCAGTTTGATTCGAGAGGCCATAATTTTTTCCTGGCCTCATCTTCACCTAACAAATAGAATTTTTTTCACCTTTTTTTAGTTAATTTACGAATTAAAAAGAAAAAAAAAGAACACACTTGAAGAGGAAAAATCGTAGGAGAGTTATTTTATTTTGACAGAACTTCGTGATTTCATTAAAGAGTGGACCAGGAAAGCCGTTGAACGGCACATGAGAAGTTTCTACTGGGCGCATCCTGCAGATGTACAGCCGTAACAAGTAGTTTATTATCAGCTGAGAGAGCCAATCCACTGCATTAGAAGCTTTGAATGATTTGCTGCCAGATGTAAAGCTCCTTAATTTTGCATGATCGATTTGACACCTGCTCTACCCTTGACCGTTGATTAAGCCGATGAAGCTCTGCGAATCTAATTGGATAGGCCCGTATCCATGGCGGGAGACCTCCTTCCAGATAAGCTACAGCCTCGAGAAATTCTAATTGCTTGCAGCAGCGTCCATGTCAGCACCACTGGATTTCGATTAGTATTCAAGTCAAGACAAGTTTATCTAGAATTTCTGACATTTTGCGCGTTCGAAAAAATTATTGTATGGACGTACATCAATTTATTGACAAATCAAATATTGGGTTTGGAAAACATCATTTTCACTTGCGTTGTTGTCTATCCAATCAAAAGAAGCAAATCCGTTTATTATTACGTAAACCGCCGGTGGAATGTTCTTCAAATTTGAGAAGATCGAGATGAATTGTCATGAGCTATATAGCTAATGCAAGCTGGAAGGCTAATGAGCCACTCGGCACAGCCCGAGTGGTCAGGCAGCAGTTCAAAATATTGTGAAATATTTTTTTTCAATTAATTGAATGAAGATTGTCTTTTTTTATTTATGAGTGAGGAGTAGGTATCTCTTAAATATTTATAAAGGTTAAAAATATGAGTAAATCGATATAAGTTAGTTTAAGTAATAATTTAATTTATAAATATCAGTTATAATCTCATATGATATAAGTGTAATTTAAATAATAGTCTCATGTAATAAAATAAAATAAAAACCATAAGACTAATGGGTTATTGACCAACTGGTAACACGATGTTCCCAATTTTTTAAATTGGATGTGGGTGGGGATTTAATTTTAACGAAGTAGATTTCTTTCTTCTTCTTTTTTTTTTTTTAAATTTTGTGATGTTAAAAAAAATTAATTTTTATCATAATTAATTAATTTAAGCTGTCACAATCAATTTGTAATTATAAAAATTGTTTAACATATACATATCGATATTTTAAAAAAAGTATTCTAACTTCTATTTGTTTCTTTTAATGGATTGGAGTTTACCCTTTAATTTTTTTTCTCAAGTCAACGTCTAGTGCATCACATCATGTTTCCATTATATTCATACATATTGAGAATTAGCCAATTAAGAAAACATTATCATTTTTAACTTTACTTCAATTTGTCATCCACTAGAATGACTAAATAAACTTATAGAAATACTCTTATGTAATATCAATTTGTGCGAAAAATAGTCATTCTAGTATTCTACCTTTACTCAACAAGTAAATGCACGTGAATCATCTTTGACCTCGCTCTATTAAGATAATTTAACTAAGTGATTGAATAAAAAAGTCATATTTTGCAAATTTTTGTTTTTGTTTTATTACCATGAGTCAATGAGTAAGCAGGCATTTTGAACCGCACTGATTAGCACCCAAATTTCATCTAAATTAACTCAAATTTTCGCCAAAAAGTACCCAGGTCACTTTCAGTTTCAAATTCTCTTTCAGAATACCCTCCTTATATACTCTAAATTCCATTCGAAATTGGTCTTCACAAGAACAATGACGACGATAACAATAAAATTTTATTCAGATGTTCACAAATTACAAATACAGTGAAAGTGTTACCTATAGGGGTTCTTAATATTATTTTCTTTCTCAAAGGGAATTTCATTTTTTCTTATCACTTGACAAAGTTAAAAAGTTCTTACAATCACTTGAAGATTTGACAAACACAAGAGTGGAAGGTAAAAGTTACTTAGCCTGAAGATTTAAAAAAAAAATAAAAAATTAAATATTGCAACAAAGAAGGTTAAAAAAATTTATACTATATTTATTTTTTGAAGTAGGAGTGAGGAGTGTGAATTTTTCTCACTCCAGTGTTTATTTCACTAAATTAGAAAAGGATTTGAAATCCTATTTTATGGGCTCCACCCATTTTTGGAGTAGGGAGTGGGAGTGGGACTCCCACTCCCACCTCTCCCTTTTCTACCTTTTTTTTTTAAATTTAATTCAATTTAATATTTTATAATTAATAAAATAAAATAAAATAAAATAATATTATATTTATTTAAATAATATTATTATATTTAACTAAATAATAATTTGCATTGATTCTAAGTTAAAATTATTTTAAAATAATAGTACTATATTTATTTAATATTAATAATTAATAATAATAAATAGTTTATTCTAAGAAATATTAATTTTGTACTAAATAATATTATATTATTATTTTATATAATAATAAATTTAATATAATTATATAAAATAAAATAATGTTTCATTTTATATTAAAATTAAAATTAATAAAAATTGTGATGTTCATAGTTAAGAATATTAAAATTATTATAAATTTATAAATATAATAAAATAAATATGTATTCATTAAATATATTTTTATTAGCTTTGTAATTAAAAATTATAATTCTTTAAATAAGGATAAAATTATAATTTGAAACTATTTACTCTCAATACAAGACAAAGGAAACACATAAATTGAATTTTGATTTCCATTCCATGTTTATATTCCAGTGTAAGTAAACAACCTACTCTCACTCTTACTCCATACTCCTAATCCTATGATTCCTACTCTTCAGGATTCTCACTCTAATTTAAAAAATAAACGTTACCTTAATGCAGTAAAGAATCCCTTCGGTAACAAATTAGTAAATTTGAATCCAAATAAAATTGAAGATTTTTTTAAGTTACACCTTTGATAATTTACAATCAAATTTTTCAATATAAAAATAAATAACAAAACAGTAGAATCAGGTGAACTAATGAATAATTTTTTTTACTATAATTTATATTAGATATATCTTAAAGGCGTCCTTAAATCAACTTATCTCAATCTCATATATTTTAATCTGAGAACAACTTATCATAATCTTATAAATAAATATATACAAAAAAACATATCACTAGCATTGAATAATCTGAAATTTTAAAAGTACATTAAAAAAATTGCATTTTTTTATATTTTTCCGTCCTGGAGTCGTTTTAGATTTCTCTCTCATGTGCAAACAATGACGCAACGCGATAAAGACAGCCTCGAATTTTGTTTTTAACGAGCAACTTGACGAATAATAATGTATTAAATATAATAAATGTTGGTGAAATGGCAATCTCGTTATATATGGGAACACCGAGTGCCATTTACGTCGAGCCACGCCTATAAAAATTGCAACTCCGAATCTTCTCTTTAAGAATCTCAGAAAGCCTTTACATTTCCTCTTACTCATACCCATCCCATAAAATAATCGAACGGATATGGATTCTCCGTCGGTGGCCGACACCACCAGCAGCTCAATCTGGACCGTCCATCCTGATATCATGGAAACTCATGTCTTCAAACATTTAGACGCCTCTGCCCTCGCCTCCGCCTCCTGCGCCTCCTCTCAGCTCTACGCCCTCGCTTCCAACGAAACTCTCTGGACAGACATTAGCAACTCGACGTGGCCCTCCACCAACACTCCACGCATCCGCCAGCTCATCTCGTCGTTCCCCAAGGGGACCCGCTCCTTCTTCTCCGACTCCTTCACCAACCCCGACGTCAGCATCACAACCCCTTCCTCCTCTCCGGTCAATCTCGATTGTCCCTCACGATTAATCTCAGCCGTTGATATTTTCTACCAGCAACGGCACGTATTCGGTAAAGTTGTCGAAACTGAGCCATTGAATTTCGATAGCTCTCCGTTCAGGATCGACGTACTTGATCCGAAAGATTCGGTGCCCACCCGGATACCTCACCCGGTGGACGAGCAGATGATGTGCGAATTTGGGGAGCGTTTCACGTTGAGCTGGATTTTGATAGATCCGATCAGACGGCGGGCGATGAATTTATCGAGTTACAAGCCGGTGATTATAGAACGCCGCTGGATGTCTACAGAAGAAGTCCACATGCGCTACGCTTGGGTCTTCTGTGCGGGGCCTGGAGAGGAGGGGTCGGCGACGGAGTACGTCAAATTTGGGATATCAGTCACGTGGGAGGGGTGTCAGAGCGGCGAGATGCACGTAAGCAAAGTGAGCTTGAATCTGGAGGACATGTATGGAAATCAATTGACGGGGAGGGAAAGTTTGGCAATTATACAGAAGGGGTTGGCGAGTAGAAGGGGGAAAGTGAAAGGGAGGGAGTCGGAAGGAAAACGAAGGTACGAAGAATACATGGAAATGAGGAGGGAAAGGATATTGAGCGAGGTTAGCAAACAACCGGAGAGAGCAGACAAGCTGCGTGTGGCTTTTTTTCTTTTCACTTTTGCTTCTCTCGGATTATTGCTTTTCAGAAGACTTTTTTAATCTTCTTCTCTAGATTTTTATTTTTATTTTAACTTAAATCTCATCTCCTCCGGTTCATTGTAACTGTTGCCAGGGGTAATCCCTCCTTTATTTCGCATGTACAGAGAGAATTACTTAGAAAGTATGTTCGGTCTCCTCCTTTTGTCTCATCATTTTCTTTTCTGTTAGCATGTTAATTCATGTTGTTACGGTCACCGGCCGACCACCAGGTCTCCCCGGTTAACTGAAATTTTGGGAGCATTGAAAACGCAGTCGCTTGAGCTAATTAATGCGCGCGTCAATATCTGAAAGAGAGAATTTCGGATTGACACGTGTGGGTTGCGCGCCAATTGTTACTTTATAGTTATCAGAAGCAACAGTCGCTGGCGATAAGGATGACCGACATTCATATTGAAAAAAAAGTCACTGGACACCCCCCTTTTTTGCTCAAAACAGTAGAATCGTACGCAAATTCGACTTACTAATTTTAGGTCCGGCTATGTTGCAAGGCCCATTTCTTTTTGTCCATTTGTTTCGTCGACGGTTGGGATTGAAATCCACTTGATCCAATTACTGCAATCGGAAAAAAAAAACACTCAAAATGTTTCGTCAACTAGTCTTTTTAGCAAGTTGGTGTGGAGCACAGGGACATAGTACATTAGTGCGTCTAATCACTCGGACATTTATTTGACAGGTTTGACGAGTTTTGTAGTGAAAATCTAAAGATTAGATTAGATGCGATGAGATTCATAATATTTAAGATCAAAGGCTACGATGGCGCGGTGGAGTAAGGGAGAGTTCTGAGAGCAAAAGGAAAGGTTGAAAATTCTGATGGAGAAGCTCCAGTGTTGTAAGCAATAATTTACAGTATGACAATGGTGCTGAAATTAAGAACTTGGAACCACGGATCAACAACTTATTAACTGATGAGGAGATTTATTGGAAACAACGACCTAAGGGCTGATTGGCTTAAGGAGGAGGATAAAAACAAGAAGTTTTTTTCACTTTAAAGCTTTATCACGAAAGAGAAAGAATATGATCTCTGGCATTGAAAACCAGCAAGGGCATTGGCTGGAAGATGGAGAAGAGATTGAGAGAGAATTTGGTGAATATTTCCCAGATCTGTTTACAACCTCAAGTCCAAACCAAAACCAAATCAAGGTTGTCTTAGCAGGCGTAAACCCAAAGGTGACTATAGAGATGAATAAAGCATTAGATCAACCATTCACAGCTGACGAGATCTTCGACGCTCTATTCAAAATGTGTCCAACTAAGGCTCCTGGACCTAACGGGCTACCAGCAACGTTCTTCCAAAAGCACTAGCAAACTGTCGGCAGCGGAGTCATCGACACATGCTTATACATCCTCAATGCACAAGGTGATGTTACTCCACTTAACCACACTTATATTGCTTTTATCCCGAAGGTTGGCAAGCCTAAAAAGGTGATCGATTTTAGGCCCATAAGTTTATGTAATGTGATTTACAAAATAGTGGCGAAGACTATGGCTAATAGACTAAAACATATCTTGCATCAAGTTATCTCGCCTTCACAAAATGTTTTTATTCCTAATAGACTTATCATAGATAACATTATTATTGGGTATGAATGTCTTCATAAAATTAGGCATAATGAAAGTACAAAAAATGGGTTGGTAGCTTTAAAATTAGATATTAGTAAGGCCTATGATAGAGTGGAATGGAGGTTCCTTGAACAAACTATGGAGCGCCTAGGCTTTTCGCATAAATGGATAAAGCTAGTTTTGAATTGTATTACAACAACAAATTTTTCTGTAATCATAAACGGCAAACCCAAATGGTTGTTCCGTGCTCAAAGAAGTCTTAGGCAAGGGTGCCCCCTATCTCCATATCTATTCCTTATATGTGCAGAAGCTTTTTCAAATTTGTTGATGCAGGCAGAAAGACAAAACTTGATCCATGGGCTACGATTTGGGCAGGAGATCTCCATCACTCACTTATTATTTCCTGATGACAGTTTAATTTTTGCAAGAGCCTCAACAAATGAGTGTAATTAGTTGAAAGCTTTGTTTGACTCTTATGCATCAGCCTCAGGGCAAATATTCAACTATAAGAAGTCATCGCTGTTCTTTGGCGGTAAGGTGAGCAGCAAACTGAAACCATTAAAAACATCTTCCAGCTCAATGTAGTATCGAGACACGAGAAGTATTTGGGGCTGCCTTTGATGATTGGTCGGTAAAAGATGAGCTTTTTTAATGATGTAAAGCTCAGGGTATTGAGTAAGATATCAAATTGGCAGCAAAAATTCTTTTCAACTTGAGGGAAAGAGGTGTTAATTAAGGCAGTAACTCAAGCGATTCCAGCCTACGCCATGAGTGTTTTTAGGCTCCCTATCAGGCTGTGCGAAGATATTCAAAGAGTGGTAGCAAAATTCTAGTGGAGCTCTAAGGAAGACAAACACAAAATTCACTGGGCAGGATGGGAGAGACTAAGCCATGTAAAGTGTAGAGGTGGTATGGGCTTTAGAGATTTTTGTAGTTTCAACCAAGCGATGGTGGCAAAGCAGGGATGGAGAATACTTCAGGATCCGAAGTCTTTAACTGCCTAAGTTCTAAAAGCCAGATACTTTAAATGTTCAGATTTCTGGATTGCTAACTTGAGATCAAACCCATCCTTCCTTTGGAAGAGCTTGTTGTGAGGTAGACAGGTTTTAAAAAATGGGGCTAGATGGAGAATAGGCAAAGGCGATATGGTGCAAGTTTATAAGAGTAATTGGATCCCAAGGCCAAACACCTTTAAACCCTTCTCAGTACCATCTTTGCCAGATGATGCTAAAGTGGCAGAGCTAATTGATGCAAGGAACCAGTGGAAAGCAAATCGAATTTTGGAGCACTTTAATAAAGAAGATACAATAGCCATAATGAGGATCTCTCTCCCTAGAAGCCCAAAGATGGATGAAGTTTACTGGCATTTTGATAAGAAAGGCATGTACACAGTTAAGGGCGGCTATCAAATTGCTCTAAGACTGAAATATCCTGATATCCCAGCACCTCGGAGGATTACTCTTGTTACTGGAAGGCCATATGGAGACTGGAGCTGCCTGAAAAAACAAAAATCTTCTTATGGAGAGCTGCTCAAAATATGCTACCAACGGTGGAGAATTTATGGAAAAAGAAAGTGACTGCATCCCCTTTATGCCAAATTTGCAGAAGAAGTGTGGAAACTATTTCTCATGCCCTGATCGAGTGCAAAGTAGCAAGTACGATTTGGAAGAAGTCAATCTTAGATGATAAAGGCATTGAAGTTTATAAAAGGCAGGATATGCTGGAAGTGTGGTTTCAAATGTCTAAGAGGCTGTACAAAGCATACTTGGAATTATTAGGTGCTACTTGGTGGATTACTTGGAATGCTAGAAATCGACTGCTTTTCAAAGGAGGAAAGTTAACTCAAATGTCTCAGCTGCAAAGGCCCAAGCTATAGTCGAAGACTATCGAAGCGTAAAGTATGGTGGAAGTTCTCTAGCTGCAAACTGAGAAGACAATAAGCATCATCAGTGGACTCCACCCCCTGTTGGAAGCTTCAAAATTAATGTGGATGCTGCAATCAATGTTGAAGCTAAAGCAGTAGGCTTGAGGGTTGTTATCAGGGATGATAAAGGAAGAGTAGTGGCAGTTGCAGTTAAATCATCACGACTAAGCCTGGACGTGCAGTTTGCAGAAGCAGAGACTGTTGAGCTGGGACTTCCAAGTGGCCAAAGAAGTTCAATTGACATCAAGTATCATTGAGACAGACTACCAAGAAGTTGCTGATCTGGTCAACCATAAGAAATGGAGTAAAACAGAAATTTGCTGAGTGATATCCGCAGTTCAAGATATGAGAGGTGACTTTCACAAGGTTACCTTTCAACACACCCCTAGATTCACCAATGAACTAGCTCATAGATTAGCTAAGTCTAGTATTTGGACGAACTCTTTCTC
Organism: Citrus glauca; assembly: GCA_029633175.1. Classification (NCBI taxonomy): domain Eukaryota; kingdom Viridiplantae; phylum Streptophyta; class Magnoliopsida; order Sapindales; family Rutaceae; genus Citrus; species Citrus glauca. The sequence goes on along the minus strand of JAQOOD010000006.1, from coordinate 25,905,521 downwards.
GAATGATATTGCTTGTATTTTTGAAATTTTTGCTTGATGGAAAGTCTATTTTCTTCTAAAAAAAAAGATTCATAATATTTAAAATAAAAAATTTGTTAGACCCATCAAATTTACCAAATGACATGATACAAATATTTGTCCACGTTTTTGGATTTTTGAGTGGTGCTACTTTATTACCAACATCGGTGATATATTTCTGTTGATCAATCACCGCCGGCGGATTTGAAATTGGGCGTTTTAGTGCGGCAATTTTCTCTCTTGTGCGTTCTTTAAGCGTGATGAGTGGAAGATAACAACTTGAATTTCAAAGTGGGTTTGTTCATAAATTCGATTTTGGGGAGTTCTCGAGAGCAGAAAAAAGAGACCGATGATTCACTCTCCACTGGCAGGTAATTCAAAATCTCCCCAACCCCACGCCAACTTTTGTTGCCCCGCCGATTTTGCATTAAGCCGGTTTGTCTTCCAGTGTAAGCCAACTCTTTATTTTATTTTTTACCAGCCAAGACGGTCAGCTCTAACTAAACCGATAAGAGTAAACAGACGGCCCGAATGACCGTTAAATCGAGATCACCAAAGTTGGTCAATTTACTTGAATGTCCAGATATATTATCTTTAAGACGAAAATGCCCAGCAATAATAAAATCTCTATATAACAACATTTCTTTCTCATCTAAATATATAGAAAAAAAAAAAAAAACATCCTCCTCACTCAACGGCCGCAAGCATCTCGGGAAGATCTGAAAATGCAATCTGCTCAGCAACAAGACTTGAAGCATTTCCTTTTTACTTTACTTAAAACTGTCGAAAACTCCTCTTCTTTCAGTTTATAAATTGTACAAGCATGGTCCTTTGCTTCCTTTCTTATTTATTTATTTGTTATTATTATTTGCCTTCAGTTTTCTGCTTTGGCATTTGATTTTTCGTTCTTGGTGTCAAATCGGCACTTGTGTTGCACTTGAGTTTCGTATAAAAAGCCATTGATTTGTAAAGCTTAAAGAGGGGAATTGAGTGGTGAACGGAGAATGAAGTTTTGGCCTTTCTGATGCCGATTTCTTCCATAAACAAGAACAAGACGAGATGAACATGAGATGGGACGTTGATGATTTGGGAACAATTAACCCATTGTAAAGATGGCCAATGGGCCGAGCGTTATGCAGCGCGGCATGACGTGATTACGTTTCGATAGGGCACGCGATACAACATGGCACGTACGCGGACTTTAAAAACACGGTACACGATAAGATAAATAATAAATACGCTTTATTTATATGTTAACAGACGGCCCGTAACTATTAATAACACGTGGGTTAAAGTATATCAAAACAAAAAAATTTTAAGTGCATCTTTGGGTGAGCTTAATTAAGTTCTTTTTCGCTTTTAGAATTAAAAATTGTCTTTTGAGACTATTTGGATGTCAAACCAAAAATCTTTTTTTTAATCCAAATAGTCTTTTAAGAGAATGCAAGATTTTTAATTTTTTCCAAAAATTTTTTTGAGAAGTTATTTTCTCATTTATTACACTTTTCATAATTCTTAAACTAATCTTAAATTAACAAAGGGACAAAAAAATTATATTCATATCCAAACCTTTAAACCATATTTCTTACGTATTTTTCTTGTTTTGCCTCTTCGTTGTTCAACCCAAAAAAAAAAATAACAAAAGGAGCAAAATCACAACACCAATCTTGTTTTAAGTAAGATTTTTTTTTGTAATCTCAAGCTTTAATTTGCATCTTATTTTTAATTTTTTAATATGTATATATACACGGAAATCTCATGCTTTGATTCTTTGTCCATTCGGTTATGCTTTATTATAGATGATGAAAAATCATTAACTAACATCAATGTTGATGAAAATGAAGCAAGTGAAATGGGAGTGGTTCGTGAAAACATTGCTAGGGAACTAATTAGGGGTGGGCAAAATATCCGACTAAAAAAAAATCGGGTTCGGGTCGGTTCGAGTTGTTATTGAAACCTGAGCGGGTGAAAAATTACAAACCTGATCGGGTTGATTTGAATACCCGATCGGGCCGCCCAAAAAAAAATCACTAAACTTAAACACATTACACACACACACACCAGACACTAAACACACGAGCACACACAAAGTCACAACTCAAAAAGACGAAGTAAGAGCATGCTATTGAAGACGTTGCAACATATGTCGGGGGGGCCACAAGACTAGCATAGGATAACTCAGATCAAATATGAATTTTCGGGGTACTAGTTGTTGGGGCTACGGGATCCATTGCCTTTGTAGGAGCGTGAATCTGTTTGACGTCGGTTGCGATGAAGAGGGAATGACAGCACAGTTGATGGAGCAACAAGTGCGGCTGACGGCGCTACAAGTTCAGGGATCTCATATTGGGGAGAACCCTCCTTGATACTTCTTCTAGCCGCTCCCCGATTGACTAGGCGCAAACAAACGAGCAGACCCTTTCTTCTGCAAGGTCGGACAGATTCCGACTTTAGCTTAATCCTCGTTCGAGAGTTGCAGGAGCAAGAAAGGGGGGACTATTAAGGATCGCATCCCGCGCATATTCTACATTATAGCCTGCAACTGATTCAGCTTCCGCTTCCGGGAAAATGTCCTTCCAGGAGTTGAAGTGCTCTTTGCTCCTTCCCAGATCAGACTAGCTTCGTAGTTCCGTGGATTCGAACGAAGTGAAAACCATTAGATCGGTAGCCGGGGTAATTTCCTTCCCACTCTATAACCACGTTGCATTGATTGTTCAATTAACCCGGTGTATCACATGAGGGCGAGGTTTTTTCATGTCTGGTCTTCTGGCCATGCACTCACTCCCGTTGGCTAAAAAAATAATTGACGAATAAAAAAAATCAAATTATAACCCACAAACATATCTCACTGCCTTCACAGGTCACAACCTCGCAGCCCTCATCCTCACACTCACGACTTCACACACACACGCATTGCAAAAGCCAAAAGCAAAGCAGCGGCCTACAACAAATGCAGAGAAGAGAATGGAGGAAGCGCACGCAGCCATCTAACCCGCAATCGGATCTACTGCTCCGTGACATCTGTAGCTACTGGATCTGCTGCAGCTGAATTCGCTGTGCTACTATTGGATCTACTGATGCTGGATCTGCCACTGCATCATCCACCATCACCAAGTTCCACCACGAACCAGCAACCTGAATTATTTTCTTTTTTGATGCTTTCATGGTATATAATAATATATTATATATTATCTGTTAATTGCTACTTACATGTATTGTTTTGTCTTTTTTGATGATTTTTTTGTTTTGTTTTTAATGAATAGATTAAGCAGATTAAACACTAAAATTAAATATTTTGCATTTGATTTGTGCAGTAGCTTCATCCGATCTGAATTAATCCAAATTTAACCTGATTATTTGACCCGATCCGATCCGATTCGATTATGTTCAAATCGGATTACAACTTCAGGTTGAGTTCGGATGAATTTTTTTCTAACCCGATCAACCTGAAATCCGATCGGGTTGATCTGAACCCAACCCGAACCCGAAAAAACCTACTCCTAGAACTAATGTTTAGATAAACTTAATCTAGTTATTTTTGTTCTTCTTTTTTATAAAGAAAAATGGTATTTTAATTTGTAAAAGTTTGACTAGATTGATTAAATAATTATTTTGTTCGTTATTGATTTTTAAATTTGATAAGTATTTGTTAGATTCAAATGCTTAAAGGTATTAATGATTTTATAATAATTAAAAGATTTTTTTTAGATGGTTATCCAAACACTTCAAAAAGAGCTTCTTATTTAAAAAAAAAAAGATTTTTTAATATGGTCATCTAAATAGCAAAAATAAACTAGAGTTTTTACTCTCTTTTTTAACTTTTAAGTAGAAGTAACAGCAAAAGCTAACCCAAACAGGCCCTAAAGAAAAGTTATAAAATGTTTTGATTTTACAAATATATTGAAATTAAATTTTTTAATATATTTTTTACCATAGGATTTTAAAAATTAATTTAAGTTTTAGTTTAAATAAATATCCTAGTTTTTTTATAATTTATTAAATGAATAAATAAATATCATGATTTTAATAAATAAAATTATAAATAAAATTATTTTATAAATGATAAATAAAAATTTTTCGATATTAATAGTTCATTTATGAAATCATAACTTAGTTAATGGAGATATGTTTTAATTGCGAATGAAATATTTTTTATATTTATACACAAAAAAATAAAATTATGAACGAATATTTTTTATGATAAATTAAAGTGAAATTAAATATATAGTTGTGAAATTATAATAAATTGATAATAAAATGTTAATTGTCTCTTAATAAAAATTGTTGTTGTTGTTATTGTTGTTATTGTTGTTGTTGTTGTTATTATCAGGCTGCTGTGCTTAAAAAAGCACGATAGACATGCAAGCTTTTTTAAATACACTAAACATGTAGACTTGAGGGGAAAAAAAAATTAATGGGGACACTGCCCACGGCACGACCCGAGCATGGCACGAGGCCGTACCAAACCCTTATAAAAAAAGTTTCAGTTGTGGTTTGATGAGGTTGGCCATTTTTAACGCACTATAACATCAAATGTCATGTCACCTCATTCAAGCGAATTGATCATTTTGATCATCTCGATTTAATAATTTTTGTAGAAGAAATATTTTTTATTTACATTTGTTGTAGAATAACTGTGCATTTGCTAAATAAAATTGGAATGAGATAAAATCAAAATGGGTTAAAAATTTAAATGGGCTTAAATGAGAATCAAAATGAATTGAAATCAGATGGGAATGAATTGAAATGAGCTAGATTTAAAATCAAATTAAATTGTTTACTTGAATTATATAAATTAAACTTGAAATGACCACAATGGTTTGGTTGCTGGATCCCGGTTGCTTTTGCTGCTCAATTTGGCAATGACAATTGGGTTGCTGCGATTTACCTTTTTCTTTATTTTTTATTTTTTATATTTTATTTATAAGTAAGTATTTTTAAAAATGTTAATCATCACTTTCTAGTGTAGGAGACTTATTCTCAAGTTGTCTCTTATTTCTCATTCTTAAATTGGAGTGGGTCTCTCTTCTAATTCCTATCTCTATTTTATAAAATAAATATTATCAATTCCAAATTTTAATTCTCCAAATTTAAAAAGTAAACACATCGTAAAATTTTTAAACACACTGTAAAAGTAATTATGCTAGTAGGCCGGAGCCCGCTTCTTTATCTTTGAGTATTTGCAATGCACCACCCAAACAAACGTGAATCTGAATACAATACCCGATAAAATTAATTAAAGCACATGACACCATCTTCTAGAAGTGAGTTCCCGGTGATCTAAAGAGGCAAAGTTTGACTTGTAAGTAATGATTTTCACAAATGATGGTTACACTTGAACTGATTGTTTCATGGTGATACTGGAAGATCGTGGTGGGGATATGTAATTTGAAAATTACTTTAAACCCTTTGTTTTTTAGTATAATTATGTATATAATTTTAAAAGATTAAATTTTACTTTATATATTCTTTTAAATTTTGAAAAAAAAATCTTACTTAAACTTAGTATAATTATGTATATAATTTTAAAAGATTAAATTTTACTTTATATATTCTTTTAAATTTTCTTTTGAAAAAAATTCTTACTTAAACTGTCTACATTTATTAACTTTTTTTAGTTTAAACATCAACAAAAACTATTTAATACACCTAATTTTAAGAGATTTAATATATATTTACAATAACATAACCAAACCAAGTCAAGTCATAAACATATTATTTTGTTTATTATTATTTTTTTATGTTCAGTACTAAATCTTCCATCCAAAATAACTTGCAATGAGAACAACCTAATAAAAAATATTCTATAATTATTAACAACAAAGAAGAAGAAGGAGAAGAAGAAAACCTTGGAGAAAAAGAATTAAAAGGGTTGAAAGCCAATAAAAAAATGGTTGTTATAAATTAATTTTGTTTGATTTTATTTTTGAAAAATAAAATTGGCTCACATACTTTGTAGTTAATTTTTTTTAAAAATGTTGATGTCCTCACTACCCATTTAAATATTAATTAAGATATTGGAATGAATATTTTAATAAGAAATAGGAATTATATATTATATAATGAGTGTTCTACATTTTTTTTAAGTAACGGGGGTAGGCCAAAAAAAAAGTTTTTTTTTCCCGCTTACCATCCCCAAGAATTAAACTCATGTGGTCAACGGCTACAAGTTTCGTGTTGTTACAAACCCGACCACATCCTTGAGGGCAATGAGTATTCTACATGGGTGTAAGTGATATAAATAATTATGTAATATTAATTTATAATAAATTATCTTTAATAGTAATTCACGTTATGGATATATTTACTATTTTTTTATATTAAAAATTAGAGTATTCAAAGTAAGTTTAGAATGTAAATAACCCCACATTCATTAGATACCAAACCTTATCTCTTATCATTATTATTTTTTTGACCTTGGGTGATCATAGATGTAAACCGCATTCACAGTGAACTGAAATATGACTAAGGGATTTAATTAATCTAAATGAGCAAAAAGTTTTTAACTTTCTCCTTTAAGGCTAGTTTAGGATTTTGTAGCATATAAAATAAAATTCTTTTTTTAGTATCTGATTAAGTAATCAGTTGAACAAAAAAAAGTAGAATAATATTTGATAAATTGTGTTGCTAAAAATTGTAGAATTATGGGTTTAATCACCAGATGTCAAATTATGTTGTTTACTGCGTAGTTTGATTTCCAAGAAAACCACACATCTAAATGCATGTATTCTTTTCACGTGTCTTCTACACAAGATTCAACTTCAAGGGACTACTGAAAAATAATTGTTTGAAAACCAATCAAACAAGTACATGCATACGGCCAACAATTATACATCAATTGATTAAGCAAATCTTGATGGTAATATCAATGCACAATTCTTAAATATTTTAAATGAAGATCGCCAAAAAAAAAAAAAAACGGAGATACCCAATTTTTTCGTGTTAAAATTAATATATATTATTTATCTCATATTATTTTTTTAATATTCACCCTTTGGTACAAAAAAAATTTAGAGAAAAAGATTGGTAAATAGGTCATTTTGTTTAATAATTTATCTTGAGGATACAAAATATTTATTTATTTTTAGAAAAATAATTAAAAAATAGTAAAAAGTACAAGAAAATATTTATTATTAAAAATGTTACTTTCCACTTATATGATTTATTTATTTAATTTACAATAAATATAAATGAAAGCGTATTTAAAAATAATAGTAATACCATATAATTATCCTGTCAGAAAGTTATTAGCTATTATGAAAATAATTAGTGGGCAAGTGATATATATTGATTTCACGGCCAATTTTAATCAATATAAATTAGAAATTAGAACATCATGTTCACTTGCATAATTTTTATCCTATCAAAAAAAGAAAAAAAATCATTTCTCATTAGCAGCCGGTCGGATATGGTTCACACTAGAGATTGAGAATTGAGATGTCTTATCATGAACTAATCGGAAACTCAGAAATAAAACTTTTTAGACGGCAATATCATTTATGTATTTGTATCACGGTTGGAGCTATTTCAATTTAAAAATTTTGTTAAAAATTCTCATTCATTAATCTTATATAATCAAATGGAAAATATTCATAATAAAAAAGCAGAAATTAACGCTGCCAAATTACAACAGGGAAATTTGTTCTGAAGTGTAACTAACAGAACCAAATTATAATAAAAGATACCTTAATGAGGAGATTTGGAAAGTTTGTGTTTTTGTAATGAATTTTATCCTAAATTTATTAAATGCTGTGTCATTATCAAATGGTTATTATTTTTCACAAGTTGTTAAGTGAATTAATTTTTATTATCTCGTTTGGGATAAATTTTTTGTGAGGCCACGTCTACATTGCAACAGTAGTTGTAAGCCCCTCATTTTTGTCCTGTAGCCATAAGACCGTTGGATATTATCCAACGACCTAGGATGACACACGACAGCCGCTGGAAGTAACTTGTCAAGTGGGTAATGGGCCGATCAACTACTGACAAACAACTATTAGGTCAAAGAATACAACAAATGGGTAAAAATGTTGTGACAAATAAACGCATGATATATGCAATCAATTGGTTTCTGCAAGTAAAGGTTGAGACTCATTTTCGCAACGTAAGTATTGGTTTATCTAATAGTTTTAAAATAAATACTTAAAATATTCGGGAATTCCGAACAATGTAAATGAGTGATTTCACTACTGGATTAAATAGAGAGTTATAATTTTTTATTAAGAAAAAAAATCAGTAGAGGTAAATAGATAATAGTTCCAATGTATGGTTTAAGTAAACATCTTGAGGAAAAAACCGTGAAGGGCAGTTGAATAAAAATATATAGATCGGCAATTTTATTATCTCCTTATGGATAAAGTTGTAGACTTCTGATAATCGCCGTAGCTAGCCACTAAGTAATGTGGGTATCTAATTGGATAATTGTAAGGAAGGAAGACAATGCTATTTTATATGATCCCAATAAACACAATATTATGTTAACGCACTTCTTGCCCCAACCATTTACACAAAATTATTATTCACACAGCAATTCTTTGGAAAAGTGTCTCTCAGTTTCGATTTAGGTGTTGACTAATCCGCATTTGATTCTCCACACTTATGATGAAATCTTCACAAAATCCCCTTCCATATGGCTCGTCCAAGACCAATCTTCTCAGTTGAATGATGCAAGACTCGATCGATACTTAATCTTATAATCTCAGCTGGCAACCGTAATGCAAAAAAGGATCGATTCATGTTTGTCTTAATTTTTGGATTAACGACAGCAATCGCCGTACCGTCGATGTTCCCCAATACAACTCTAATTTCTTTGAAAACGCAACTCGAATGGGTCGTGACGGTAGCCAACGTCCAACGTTATTTGTCTAAATTAATTCACACCCGTTCCATGGCTACGCTGCAAATCTAACGACCAAATCGGTAAAAGACGAAATGTTGGGGTACGGAATCACGGTTGGAAGCTAGCTCGACGCCTGGACCCTTTTTGTGATATCCTTCACTCTTAAATAAAATATAATCTAATATTTTAGATGGCTAATCAAACTTTTTTTTTTTTTTTTTGGCATGTAGCAACGTTTCAAAAATTTTGAGGCTAAGGGCGATCCTTTCACGCCTCTGGATGCCTTCGCTTCGCCAACTCGTCTAAATTCCAATCTTTAAAACCATTGAATGTTATATGATTAATTGTGTAGAGATCAACTGATGTATATTTGTATCAAAATTTTATGTTAAAATAGCTTAATCCATAAATTTTATTTTATTACTAAAATACACGGGTGTGTTAGTTTGTAAAATGATTACTAATAATATTTAAAATGATTTATTTTATTGAAGAACTTAAAACAAATAATCAGATCTTCGTTACAGATACTTTTACACATTTTTTTTTACATTTACAATGGGAAGATACCTCCTGACCCCATCTGGTGCTAGAAATCCGTTAAAAACTCAGAATTTATACACACACACATAAACATACACGATTAATTTAGCTTTGGAAAGCCCGAATGATTGATTCCATTTTCCATACTAAAATTTGGCGGAAATCCAATTTAATTTAAAACTTGACAAATGCTCCCTTACAACTAACAAATATATGTTTAAGCAATAATGATAGTAATAATAACAATAATGAGATAAGTTGCTCGTCCTAAACAAAATTCTAGAATCCGTCTTTATCATTCCTGTTTGCATACGCTGGGAGAGGAAAATGAAACGTATTGTTTTGTATATTGTGATTTCAGATTAACGGAAACTCACCACCAGACGATAGAAGGACATGAAAACCAAAAGGTCAATGTCCAAGGCGTCGTGAAATGAATGGTAATTTTGTGATTAATTAACAGAAACCCAATTGTCCAATACAAAACCGACAAGACAGCCCTACACTGTGCGGAGAGTGTGCGTGCGTGTGCGTGTGCGTGTTTTTATATATATATATATATATATTGTATAAACTCCGCATCTCGAAAGACATTTCACAAAAAAGAATTGCAATTTTACAACACCCCGCATCATCAAATCAAATGCATGATATGGCCGCTTCTTCGTTGGCCGCCACCAACACAACCAGCAGCAGCAGCGGTTCAATCTCCACCATCCATCCTGACATCATCGAGACTCATATCTTATCACGGCTGGACGCTTCCGCTCTCGCCTCCACCTCCTGTGTCTCCTCTCAACTCCACTCCCTCATCGCTTCCAACGAGTCTCTCTGGACAAACATTTGCAACTCCACGTGGCCCTCCACCGATATTCCACGTCTCCGCCACGTCATCTCCTCGTTCCCCAACGGGCCGCGCTCCTTCTTCTCCGACTCATTCACTAACCCGGACATCGCAGCCTCTTCCTCTCCGGTCAATCTCGACTGTCCGTCGGGATTAATCTCAGCCGTTGATATCTACTATCAGCACAAGCCTGTACTAAGCAAAGCTGTCTTAACTGAATCATTCGATACCTCTCCGTTTAGAGTTGACTTACTTGACCCAAAAGACTCGGTGCCCACCGGGGTTGGTCAGCCGGTCAACGAGGAGTTGAGTCGTGAACTCGGCGAGCGTTTGACGTTGAGTTGGATTCTGATCGATCCAATTGGACGGCGGGCGATGAATTTATCAAGCTACAAGCCGGTGACGGTAGAACGTCGCTCGTTGTCAACGGGAGAAGTGCACGTGCGTTATGGGTGGGTCTTTAATGCAGGGGAGAAGGGATCAACAACGGAGTGCGTGAGATGTGGGATCTCAGTCACGTGCGAGGGGTCTCAGAACCAGAGCGGGGAGATGCACCTGACGAAGTTGAGTTTGGAGTTGGAGGATATGTATGGAAAGCAATTGAGCGGGGAGGATAGTCTGGTAATTTTACGGAAGGGAATGGCGGGTAAAAGGGGGAACGTGAAGGGGAGGGAAGAGGAAGGAAAGAGGAGAAATGAAGACTACAGAGCAATGAGGAGGGAAAAGATATTGAGTGAGGCGAAGAAACATCAAGGAAGAATAGATACGTTGTATATGGCTTTCGGTGCATTGATATTTGCTTCGCTAGGGTTAGTTGTTTCCAGGATATTTATGTCTCTCTCTTTATGAACTTCTGTAATTTATGGAGATCATGTAGAACTAGAGACAATAGATGCATGCAGGAAAAGCAAAATGTAGCTGGGAAACATCATCAGTCATGTCTCTTTTGTTACTTTCACATGTACAAAGTCTTGCAACCAGCTGATATATGTATATATTACAAAGAGAAAATTATTAAGTAACGTACGCATGTTCATCTCCTCATCGTCAGGTTGTCGAGTTTATTAATTGGGTTTCTGTATTTGCATGATTTTGTTCTTAATTGAAGTCATCAATTTTCACTCTAGTCGGCTACTGATCCAAGAGATTCTATTTGCAGGCTATAACTATGCATTAATTCCACCATTATGCTTATCTTTTAAATACAAAAATCAATCAGAATTTATTGGCTTGGAATATGGTTCATTCAATATAACACGGCTGTCCCAGCCTTTTCAATCAAATAATTGATACCATAACCACCCAGCCTTTGTGCAAATGAAGGGATGAAAGAGCTATGTCGAGGCAATGCTAGAAGATCAGCTATGTGTTCCTCTCCTGCCAGTGCCAAGACAACAAGATAATGGATGATTAAAAAGGTCAAATAACCACTTCATTTATAATAGAATAAATGCACTTTCATCCCAAGACTCAACTCAAACTTGAAAATGAACTCATAAGCAAATAAGGAAATAACATTTCAGATCATTTCACTCTTTTTCAAATACCACTCTAATCTACTGAGAATTATATATATACGTTGAAATTAAATTCTAATTTCATCCTACATCAATTTGTTCAATTTTTTTTACTAAGTTTTTTTTTCGTAACGATATATATCCTTAAATATCGTTACACATAAATTATCAACAATTAAATGGTAAGATTATTGATTTACCCATTTGCTTTATGGAAATATTAAAATGATAAAAATTATGATTTGATAAGTATATTGTGGTAAAAGTAACTTATAGGGAAATTTCATAACGACAGCGACAAATTCATGGAAATTTATACTTCAACAGTGAGTGAGTTTTTTTTTTTTTTAAATTAAGTTCGCCTTCGGGGATACTTCATGTCGTAATTATTGATTACTCTTAATATAAATAACCCCTAATGTTAATGTTATATATTCGTATAAATATATTGGGGATCAATATTGTAATGTCAGTTGCTAACAAGTCTTTCTACATTAATGCCGGCCTTGGATGTGTAATTTATCTATTGCAATTTTTTTCACAAGTCACTAATAAAGTAATAACTCTTTCTAAAATAGCGAACAGTATTTACTCCTCACTCACTAAACCCCACGTTAGTGACGTTTTGACCTTGACACACAGTCTTTAATCCTTCGAATTAAATTAAATTAAAGCTTAATTTACTAAATGTAATTGGTTTCGATTCTCTCATTAACTAAACTTCTGATAGATAAAAATATATATATAAATGCTTGGTTAATGAATTAATAAAAAAATTTACCATACACAATCATTTAGAAACATACGATCGTTAAAAAACGAAATTTTTTTTGGACACTGACGCACCTGTTGTTTGGGTTAATTGCTAGGAAAATCTTCCCCGAATTCCAGAGTTTTCCTCTATTCAACGAATGAAATGGGCTTTAGGCTTCTATTTTAATTGTATAGGCCGGCTGCAGGCCCGTGCCTTTTTTAATCATGTCACCCTTACACTAATACCTTGACACGCGGTGTCCTGAGATTTGTTTTAGGTGTCATTACAAAATTTTGGGTCTTTACATAGCATTATCACTTGATGATTCCTAAGATGAGTCATCAACTAGATTGTCGCAAGAGATGTACTCCAGAGCACTTGATCTTTCAGTCCTTCGAAACACTGAACAATAACGTTAATTGTTTTTTCATATCTTTGACTTTTGCAGTAAAGATTGCTAATTTATTACATTTCAGTAGTTGAAACTACATTTTTTTTTTATTCTTGTTTTGGGAGACAGAGAAGGACAACTGTGCAATTTTAACATAAATTGAGTATTAATGTGCTTATGGGTTAGGACTAATGTCCATGTAAAAAGCAATTAAGTGTCAATTTTAATAATTTGCGTGTGTTTATTCTTATGATCGTCCCATGGATTACATATGATCCTGAAAATCCTTAAAAAAGGCAAGAATTAAAGCCTAAAAACAGAAGAATTATAATATTTGGTAAGCCCATTCCTAATCAAACACTGTTTAAGAAGCCATCACAGACTCACAGTTACATCCTATATTTGCATGTGGCTGCTCAGTTGTTGGCGAACACCCGCTATATCTCCACCGTCCATCTTGATATCATGCAAGGGATACGACATGCAGCCTTAAAGCTGTTTGTCACCAGAGATCAAGCCTAAGCTGTTTGTCATGCAATTGCTTCCAAAACTTGCAGCCTTAGAGGTCAAACATATGACAAGCAGCTAACTTTTGGAGACTATATTTATGAAAGCACATAAATTGACAAAAGATTTGGAAGTTGTTGGATGTAAGACAAAGAATTGACGGCCAATGGGCTACACAACCCGTACACGTTTGGATGGGACTCAATTATCTCCTATAATTAAGAGTAGAATATATATCTCTCTCTACTTTTATGTGAGGATAAATATTTAGATTGTATTATAATAAAATTATTAAGGATAATTTAGATGGATTTTTTTATTATAAATATTAGTGTATATATATATAAAGTGAATCTAACGCACGACTGGAAATTTATTTATCTTTCTATAATTTGGGGTAAAATAAATATCCCTTAAGAATTATGTAAAGATCGAAATTAAGACGGTTGTATTATAGTAGAATTATTAAAAATAGTCTTGATAGATTTTGATTTATCTTTTCGTAATTTAGGGTAGAATAAATATCTTTCTAATATTATGTGAGGAATGGAAATTCAGACTATATTATAATAAAATTATGAAAGATAATTTCGATAAATTTATTATGGTAAATATTAGTCTATTAAAGAAAAAAAAAAAGAAAAGAAGTAAATCTGACCCCGGACAAGCAGCTTGGATCCAAAGACGAATCCTTCTAGAAGTGAGTCCATTGTGGGATTGACAATTTATCTCGTTGTCAAGTTTATATCTTGGGACCCAACAAAGTTGGCTATAAGGATTTAGGGAATTCCAGACAAAATTTTTTTACGAGACTTCTTAACTTTAACACTTAAAAGAAATATTAAAATTTATTAAAAATTTTAATTATATCTTAAATTTTAGTAATAATCAGCAAATTATTAAGAAATTGTAAAAGAAATAGTCAACAAGATTTTTTTTAACTTCTATTTGAATCTTTATTCCACTTTTTTTTTTGCTTCAAAAGTGGGCTAACAAATTTTTATTAGATAAGAACATAAGAAATTTAGTAATGTTAAATATTTATTTTTTTAAATTGAAAGACGATAAAAATTTTACTTTTTTATAAAATTTAATAATAATTTAATGGCAATACCAATATTTTAGTTATAACTTTCTAACATTAAGGTTATTGAATATATTTGTATAAAAATGTTAGTTGTAGGATTTAAATTGAAATGACAAAGAATTTAAATTATTTTTGGAAAAAATTAATAATAATTTAACTGTTTGACAAATATTATTAATTATAACTCTTTAATATAAAGACTATCAAATATATTTATATAAGCTAATTAATTATTACTTAAGATGAAGTCAAGTAGGCTTTTTTTTAACTAAAAAAGTAAAAATTTTATTAATTCAAGTATTATTAGAGAAATATCAACGACTGCCTTGGTGATCCACACTAAAAGCCGCCAACAATTATAAATTAGGCATGACCTTAAATATAAAAAAAAAAAATGATATTTTGACATCTCGATTTCGATTTCGATTTCGCTTACTTACATATGCGGTCCTGTAAATTCTGATTTCAAAGTTGACTGTTGTACATCTGAACTTTTACCGAACACTTTCACCGCGTTATCACATCACACCACCCGAACACTTCACCAATTTCCCCAAGCCACATATTTTATAATTGGCAGCAGATACCTTGAATCAGCTCCGCAGCCACCACAGCCATTGGATGCGTGTACTTACTCTGGGAATAATTGTGATAGAATGCATCTAATGACTGTGGTGGCTGCTCTACTATGGACCTGATCTAAGGTAGCCAAATCCTTTATAATTTTAACTAGTATTTTTTTTAGAAAGTGAATACGTGTCACACTTAAAATTTTGATACGGTACAAGGAGAATTTTATATAGAAGGATTTTCATGAAAATATGACAGGATTCTTATATGTTACAAAAATAAAAATAGACCTGTCTATGTTACAGATGCTGTAACAAACATCTCCCGTCATCCTACCATCCGATTTTCTTTTGTTTAGTTTCTCACTCCACATCCAACCACATCCAACGGCTGATGCTGCAGTCTGTAGCTTACAGATTCTGTAAGCTAGTCAAGTCAAATAAAAATAAGATAAAGGTACAATACTATGATACATCATTACAAAACGACAAAAAACCAACTCCAAGCCGTAAGCCCTCCCTCTTGTGTTTTGTGGTGATTGGTGAAGTAAACTCTTCCTACTCAAACACTGTACGGAGACCATCATATCTTCTGAGTATGGATCCTCCGTCGCCAGCAGACACCGCCCCCGCCAGCAGCTCAATCTTCACCGTCCATCCTGATATCATAAAAACTCATGTCTTGACACGATTAGACGCTTCTGCCCTTGCCTCCGCCTCCTGCGTCGCCTCTCAGCTCTACTCCCTCACTTCCTACGAAGCTCTCTGGACAAACATTTGCAATTCCACGTGGCCCTCCACCAACACTCCACGTCTGCGCCGCGTCATCTCGTCTTTCCCCAAGGGGGCCCGCTCCTTCTTCTCCGACTCCATCACTAACCCCGACAACGCAACCCCTTCCTCTTTCAATCTCGACCTTCCATCGGAATTAATATCAGCCGTTGATATTTACTATCACGACAGGCACATCTTCGGTAAAGTTGTCAAAACAGAAGCATTCGAGGGCTCCCCGTTCAGAATTGACTTACTTGACCCGCAGGACTCGGTGCCAACCGGGCTAAATCAGCCGTTCAACGAGGGCGAGGGAAGTGAACTCAGCGACTCTTTTAGGTTGAGTTGGATTCTGATCGACCCAATCGGACGGCGGGCGATGAATTTATCGAGCTACAAGCCGGTGACCGTGGAAAGTTGGAGGTTTATGACAGGAAAAGCGCGCATGCGTTATGCTTGTGTATTCTCTACAGGGGAAGATGAGTTCGTTCGCTGTGAGATTATGGTCAAGTGCAAGGGGTCTGAGAGTGGGGAGATGCACGTGAGGAAGGTGAGGTTGCTCTTGGAAGACACGTGTGAAAAGCAATTGAGCGGGAAGGATGGTCTGGTAACTTTACTCAAGGGAATGGTGGGTAAAAGAGTAATTGTCAGAGGGAGAGAAGAGGAAGCAAAGCGGAGATACAAAACGCATTTGAAAATGAGCAAGGAAAAGATGCAACTCGCGAGCGAGCTGCGGACGCGACAAAGAAGATTAGTAGAGGCGTCGTTTGTTGCTTTATTTTTGCTTTATCTTGGGTTTATTTGTTTTCGTGGGCCGGATTTAATTTCCCCACCTTTCGGAACCTTATAGAAGAAAGAGTGGCGTTACCGGAACACCCCTGAATAATTCTTTCGCAACCTATTCTGTAAACACACCCCTGTTTAATAATTTCAAAACTTACATTTTTCTCTTATAAACACTACCTTCAAATTCAATTCTCTGAATACCCTTATCTACTATTAAAAAATAAAGTTTATATAGAGAACCAAGTTTTATAATCCACTTCGAAGCCTTGAAATTACTTACGAAAAGAAGTGGAGTTTAATAAAGAAGCAGACGACAACTTAGAAAAGTAAAATAATCTATTTTTATATGCTGGAGACTAATTAGTATTTTTCAATATATGGAGGAGAGGAGAAACTTCAATAAAATAAGGAACCCCCAATCCTCCGTCAAGAAGTAAAAGTGATGGAGTTTGTGTCATGATCATGCGGAGATTTCTCTTTAAGACTAATTTCTTCTTGTAGAATGTTTGAAACAGAAAAGTTATAGGGTTGCTTTAATCCCAATCGCATGCATCAACGAAGCATATGTATTTTGGAAACATTTGGGATTAGCTCATCATCAAATTTGAACGAACAATTTACAAATATTAGTACAAATTTGTAAACATATACAACCAATTCCTTATTATTTAAGCCTTTTTCTCCATTGTTTTGAAAGGCTGCAGAGAAGAGAGGTATCAAAAACGAATTGTGCTGGCTGCTGAGGTTTCGTACGTCATTATATTTTTATTGTCTTTTAATGTAAATTTATAGATGGTTAAAATTGTAAAAACAGAAACGGGGTTTCAATTGGATTATTACTCTAGAAGAAAATGGAGAGAAAGGGACAGCGCAAGAAACTAAGCAAAGCGTTTAACTTCTCCGTCCTCGGTATTGTTTACATGATATGTATATAAATTTTGTATCGAAAAATTCCTATCTGAAATTAAAATGGTGAAAATTGAAACAGATTTTTCATAAAAAGGTAAAAATTTCACAAATTACCTATCTTTATAAACGTATAAGGAGGTCTCTAAAAAGTCTTTTCAGACCCTAAATAATCACATGATTCGGCCATATTCCCTTGAGTTATGAACTATGCATTTTTTTCCCCCTTTCTTAGAGAGCTCTGAAACAACATATTTATTTGTCAATTTTACTTATTCAAAGAGTCAGACGCTACAAAGTGTTGAGGTAAGCTTTTTTATCAATTGAGGTAAGCCTTTTTATCTGCTTATAGCTTAATTGAATTGCACCAAATCATTGAATGAATATTGCAAGTGAGAAAACAATTTTGGTGATGCATCATTTTGAATCAAATACCATGAATATCTACCGTTAACTACTGCAAGTCTCTTTCTTAAATTGTTCTTGAAAACAAATTGCCTTCCATTTAATTCATTTTCTAGTTTAGTTCTAACATTTGAGTTGTTACCCTCTTACTACTACAATAGTCCAAAGCTACAAGTCGAAAAGAAAGCTCTTAGGACCAAAATTTTACTATTATTTAAATATTATGATGAAAATTTTTATATGCAAAGTCATGACAATAAACTTACATATCTAAATACTTACGCAAATGTTTCACTTTATTTATTTCTTTTATGATAGTACATGCTTATCTTTTTATTTTCTCAATTTATAATATTGCAGGTCATGATGATAACGACAAGTGAAGAAGTTTTGGCCACATTCTGAAGATGAAGCATTAGTTTTAGTTTTTTTTTCTATTTTTTAAAAGTAGCATATTTGCTGATAGTCAACCATAATTGTTATTTGGAGTTGATATTTGATCTTCAACTTATGAAGTTTATACATTGCTACCTTGATGCAATATTTGATCTAATATATGGTACTTTTTGTTCATTTGGATTATAGGCTTGTATTTGAAAAAGTTTTGTATTATTATCAAGATGAATAATATAAATATCTAAGCTAATTGGCAATTTCTTTAAAATTATGATGACAGTGCTAATACATTGTTACCAAATATAATAGCAATGTCTAAATGCTACTAACTACTTAATTTTAAGCAACATAAAAATGCTCGAAATTATAAGAGATCATAGCATTTTTTACTGTATTGGGACTTAGAATTTGGAAGCATTTTATAAACGCTATGGGAAGTTATTTAGTAGCAATTTATAAATGCTCTGAGTTATGAGATAGTAACACCTACCTAAAGCAACTAAAAATACAAATGTAACTTTTATGGTATGCTACAAAAATATAATTTATGGAATTTCATAATTGCTAATAGAAGAGTATACTTTTAATAACAAGGCCTAACAAAGCACTTCGAAAGGTATTACTTTTTTACCTTTAGTAGCACATTGCAGGTGCTTCTAAATCTCAGTTTTGCTGTAGTGCTATATTGTTATAATATTTATCTATATTGCTTTTAATCTTAATGCTCTTCTAAGTCGAATGCTGATTGCTTTGCCAATTCATGGCTTCACATTACTGTTTTTTCAGTGGGGCCAGATTCTACTTGCACAAGTTTGAAAATTTTTCTATCAGCATGTAAATGGGTTTATAGATTTTCATAAGCTTGCTTCCAGTTCCAGTGTTAATTGTTTGGCTTTTTTAAAATGTAGTTTCTTTGTCTTGATTAAGGCTATGCATATTTTTAAGCAGAAGTGTTAAAAATACCCGTTTAGTCCGGATCCGGATTGTACTTGGGCGTTGTGGGCCGGATATTATCCGACTCGGGTATGAAATCGAGTCGGTCTTGGACATCACTTGATAAATTCGAAACTCAGATTTTATTAAAAAAATATTATAAAAAATATATATTATTTTAAATATTTATATTTATTTAACTCATTTATTATACATATATAAAATTTTAAACACTTAAAGTTTATATTTTCATATCAAATTTTATTCAAATAAATTTAAAACTTATAAAATTACCAAAAAATAAAAAATATATACACATATAATATTAAAAAATATAAAATTTGAGTATCTGAATTAAAATCCAATCTAGACCTAAATCCGAACCAATTGTATCCGGACAGGGTCTGGTTATTGTAATACCCAGACCCAGCCCGGGATTTTGCTATCCCTATTTCTAAGGGGTAAGGATTTCACTCTGTCCTTCAATAATTTGATTCCCCCATGCCCCCACTCTTCCACGCTCTCTTTTTCTCATTTCCTTAATAAATTCCCACGTTCTGTCCTTAAATTTCCATTCAGAAATTCAAAGAATCCGAGTAGATCTGTCCAACAACTATAGCTGGCAAAAGATTTAGAACATAATATTTTATGGGAGTTGCTCAATTTTGTATGGTTCCAAACTAATGATCTAATAGAAAAATCTCCGTGATCCATCATTTTCTCCAAGTAATCTCATTTTCCGATCTCCTTTTTTATTTTTTAACGAAGAAATCAACATTGAAAAAAAATACTATTTAAAAAAAAACTTGTCGGAAATTAGAAAATTAGAACTAATTCACCGACAATCCCAATTTTTTACATGCTGAATGTGATTATTATTATTATTATTATTATTATTAAAAAGAGGACTGACATCAGGTATCAAAAGATATTAGCACGAGGTCAGATTATGATAATAATTTCGAAAGCCAGAGCGCCATTTGTTGATATAGCGCTAAATTACACATAACTAATAGCTCTTTCTAATTTTGGCAAAATGGTAAAAAGGATAAATTATTGTCCCTAAGTTGAATAAAATAATATATATCATGTAGCTAACTTTTGTTGACCACGGACGGAAGCACATGCGACAAGTATAACGCATTTAAAATTCAGAAAACGTTATCTCAATGATAGGTGATCAATGTCTCGGTTAAACACTGCACCAGGCACCTGATTGAAATTTTATTTTATTAAGTAGATGCCAAATGATTGTTCAGACAGATCACTGGATCTCAAACCAAATCTGACGGAAAGACTCAAAAGATACTGAGTTGTGCGCATCTTGTATGTGTATACAACATACCTGACTCATGGCAATCATATTATAGAGAAAAGGAATCCTGTTACTTTAAAAACAAACCGAAAATAGGAGGGGGGAAAAAACTAACGTAATTTTCAGATCTACGAGGGCAGCAAATATATGAACCCCAAACGCTAAACTCATTTTCGTAAAAAGTCATCTACTCATCATAACCATTCATTACAATCTATTATATATCTTGTGACACTTTACTTCATTTCAAAAATTTAAGTCCCTAAATTAAATTGTTCGTTATTGCTCCATAGTCATTTTCCTTGTATGAGTAGCCTTTTTATTAATTAATTTGTTTCAATGCTATTTGGTGGCACAATCACTCACGATCAAATCTCACATCGCAAGCAAATCGTAGCTGTACATATACATACATAAATATATATAGAGTTGGCAAAACGGGTCATCGGGTCGTGTCAGTTTCGTGTTAGCTTTGTGTTGTGTCAAATTTACGTCGATCCAAACCCGACCTATTTAATAATTGTGTTAAAACATTGAGATCCAAACCCGACACAGAAAAATAATCGGATTACCCAATAACCCGTTTAATATCTATAAATTAAACAAAAGTTACATCAAATATTTACATACTATCATACATATGTATGTACATACATACATACATACGTAATTTATTGATATTATAAAAATATATATCTACCAATATATTATACATTTATACTATTGAGGTTTTAATTATATATATATATATATATAATATTATATATCAATATTATAAAATATACATGTCTATCAATTTTTACACATTTACACTATTGAAGCTTTAAATGTATTTAAAATTTTATAAATAAAACATTGTGTTTATATTCACCTTTTTAAAGAATAAACAGAAAGAAAATCATCTCTAATATTTGAGTTTTAATTATAAGAATATGTAAATTATTTTAAAATAAAAAATATAATCGAGCCATTGATCGGGTAAATGGGTCGAGAATTTTAACCCTAACCCGACACGGAAAAAAATCTTGTTGACCCGGACCCGACCCATTTAATAATCGTATAAAATTTGATGACCTATACCCATTTATTTAGATCGTATTTATGTCGGGTAATCGAGTTGTGTTAAATTTTGCCAGTTCTAAATATATATATAGCGAGTTAGGTTTTTGCTCGCAGCATACATACCTACAAACACACACAAACAAATTATGAATCATATAGAATATAAGAAAAATAAGTTGTGATTTCATGGAGATCACGTAGCTGCCCCACAATCAGCATAATCATAAATTAAATCTCACACATAAACGTAATAAGACAACTACACAATCTGAATAATTTAGTATCACCGAAAATTAATCACATGATTGATTTGAAGAAATGAAAGGAGAGTACATAAGAGGAAAAAAGAAGAAAAAAAAGAAAAGAAAATGTGAATTTGTTGGGAGAATATGTCTCTCGATTCGAGTAGAAACTTTTAATTTAAGTTATGGTACAGGTTTAAAGGTGTCTTTCAAAGTTGGGGCCCTCCCCATGATACCTCATGGTTAAAATAAAAAAAAAAGAAGATAAATTTTATTTCAAATTAAATAGTAAAATTGACGCATTTTTCTTATTTTCTCTCTCCCCTCCCTTCTCTCTCTATTGCTCTCGCCCCCACCCCCTTTCTTTTTCTTTTTTTCATTTCTTCTGATTAATCATGAACTGAGTTTATCCTAGCATGGTTGACTCCCCAACTGCATGATTCGAGACAAGCAGATTTAACGATTAAAAATTGTAACAACAAGCTCGCCATTTTTGAACATATATAAAAGCATATGCTAAATTTTGAGGTACTATTTAAACAAAAAAACGTGATTAGTCTATAATGGCAGTCCTGTTATTTTAAAAAAGAAATAGAAAAATACAATAAAGTAAGTTCTAGTATTGCTGAGGCTGCTGTGGGCAGCCGCATATATATATATATATGGCCATATGGGTCCGCTTGACATGCAGTGTTATATCGCATACAGCCGTCTTCAGTTTTTCTTTTTTCTTTTTTTAAAGGTTATAAACTCCAATCCCAAAAATCATCTAACGAAAAGTTCAAACAAAAAGAAGATTTACAAAGCCTCGGATCAAATCAAATGGATATGGATCCTCCGTCGTTGGCCGGCACCAGCAGCTCCTCAATCTTCTCCGTCCATCCTGATATTATCGAAACTCATGTGTTAACACGTTTAGACCCCACTGCCCTCGCTTCCGCCTCCTGCACCTCCTCTCGACTCTACTCCCTCACTTCCAACGAAACTCTATGGACAAATATTTGCAACTCCACATGGCCCTCCACCAACCATCCACGTCTGCGCCACGTCATCTCATCGTTCCCCAAGGGGCCCCGCTCCTTCTTCTCCCACGCCTTTACTAACCCCGACATGGCAACCTCTTCCTCTCCGATCAGTCTCGACTGTCCGCCAGGGTTAATCTCAGCCGTTGATATCCACTTTCAGGAAAGACATATCTTCAGTAAAGTTGTCGAAACAGAAACAACTGACAGCTCCCCGTTTAGAGTTGACTTACTAGAGCCGAAAGACCCGGTGCCCACCGGGATACCTCACCCGGTCAATGAGGAAATGTATCAAGAAATCCGCGAGGGTTTAAAGTTGAGTTGGATTCTTATCGACCCAATCGGACGGCGGGCGATGAATGTGTCAAGTTACAAGCCGGTGACCGCCGCAGAGCGTCGCTGGCTGTCAACAGGAGAAGTACACCTGCGCTATGCATGGGTGGTCTCTGCCGGGCAAGAGGGATCGACACTTGAGTATGTGAAATGTGGGGTTACGGCGACTTTCAGTGCGTCTCACACTGGGGAGATGCACGTGAGCAAGGTGAGTCTGCACTTGGAAGACATGTTTGGAAAGCATCTGAATGGGAAGGATAGTTTGGCAATTTTACACAAGGGAATGATGGGTAAAAGGGGAGTTGTAAAAGGGAGAGAAGAGGAAGGGAGGCGGAGATACGATGCGTATAAGAAGATGAGGAGAATTAAAATACTCCTGGGCGAGGTGAGGAAGCCACTAAAACGACAGAGGACATTAGATACATTGTTTTTGGCTTTTTCGGTATTCATTTTTGTTTTTCTTGTGTTACATATCTTTTTCTAAATACCATAGAAAACATTTGCTCCTCCATTATCGTTTGTTTACAGCGGAAAATTTTATGTCGAAATACTAGGTAAATTTAGCATATTTGAAATAAGTTTAGTTAAACTATTGGAATTGTTGTAGATATAATTGATAAAAGTTGTTATTAATAAAGAGTAATGCGCTTTGAGTTCATTTGGGATTGCTTTTAAGAGATTTAAAACTTATTTTAAAAAGTTTAAAACTAATTTTAGTGTTTAGTAATTTTTTTTAGAAATCATCTCACAAAATTAACCTATCCTTCAACAGATTTGAAAAAAAGAAAGAAAGAAAAGAGTAAATTCTTAAAATATGATTCAAGAATCAGTTTTATTTTTATTTAAATATAAAATAAAAATTAATAATATAAAATTATTTATTTTAGTTATCAATTATCATATATACACAACAAAAAAAGTGGCATATACATGTTTATAAATATATAAATAAATTTTATTCAATATTATGTCCAATAACTTGTATTATTTACCAAATAATCATTTGTATGCTTACAATAATTTAACAGTAATATTTACCAAATACATATGATTGCTTTTAACACTCACAACACTTTTAAAATAAATTTTATTAAAAATTTAATTAATTCTTTTTACAATTACTTATTTCCACAACACAACTAATAGAAATTATTTCAAAAGGTACAACATTACCAAATTAGCCTTTACTCAGTTGGGACACTCATTGGTGCAGCATCTTATGTATTATCTATTGATTGAGTTATAAAAATCATATGTAAATAATTATCATTAAAATCAATGAGTATATTATGCAAGGTAATAAATGATTGGGACCACATAAGTGATATTACAATTCAGTAAAACGTAGCATTATTGATTGATAAAAACACAACAAACTTCCGCTGTTGTTCATTTTTAGATACATAAAGATTTGGCTTATATAATAAACGAAGATTTTAAAAATAAAATGTTGCAATAATAATTAAGATAGAGATTCTCTTCTTTTTCTTTTTCTTTTTCTTTTTTCATCTCTCAGTCTTTTCTTATTTTTTAAATTTAGTTAAAAAGACAGGTTTAATTGTAAAAAATAAAAAACGAGAATGTAGAAAATAACAGTAGCATGATTGGAACAATAAAAACGAGAATGCTGAAAAAAAAGTTGAAAAATACGGAGAAAGAGAGTCAAGAGACAAAGCCAAATTAAAAAGCGATGATAAATTTTGGAACACGAGATGTTAAAAACAAATGACTAGAAATTTTTAAAAGCAGTTTTAATAAGTAACAAAAATCGTAATTAATACACTAGAAAATATGCATATGTATCATGTTGCCTTCCGTGGACGGTCCTTCGGAAATTAACTGCATCTAATGATCACTATTTTCTTAAAAAGACTTTTGTGGTTCGGTGCAACATCAAATTTCGCATCGAATTTACTAATTGGTAACTCATATCTTCGCAGAGGATCCATTACTGTAGTGTTTGGAAGAACTAAATATGCTGATAGACAGAAACTGGCAAGAGCTGGAGAGGCATATCTCATTCAGCTCTAAGCTAAGTTATCGTGCACATGTTCCTATATAGATATCTCTTGTTCACTTAATTCCTCTTATTTTTCATTGGCGGGTAAACGCTTCACCGATTATGTATTGTAATGGTGTTTTTGTGAAGTGATAACTGGATCGGTAAACTGACATGCTGCAGTTGTAACTTGTGTTTGTGTTTCAACAAGGAACCAAAAAAAAAAAAAACATAAAGTTGTTGCTTGATGTATTATTCTATCGATTTCACCAATTATGTAATTACTTTATTATTTTAAATAATTGTTTTACACGTGGAGCGGCTTCAAAGTACAAAGCTTGAAGATTACAAGACAAATCTCCGCCAGTTCAGTAGTACTTAAAGATGTGTTTTACGAGGCATCTTGTCTTTCTATCCAAGAAATATTAAACTACGGTCAAGCCGTACATACACGTTTTTTTTAACCTTACGCTACCCCGCATTTGAAACTCGATCCAATTTCTAACAGAAGCTGTTGAACACATCAGCGGCACAAGTTAAATTCCCATTTACCGAAAGTTGGCCGAGGATGGCTTTTGGCCTGGTGACTATGGTGGTCCTTTATTCCTTCTTCCTGGCTTGGTATAAATATATATCTATGGTGATACCTAGTTTACTTGTGTCTTTTGAATGTTTATAATGCTTTGGATCAAAAAAATACGGACACACAGAAATGTGTGTAGAGTGTTTTTAATCTATTACTTGAAATACGCTTTTAACAAATTAGACAATCTCGTATAAGACTTGCAGTTGCATTATGTGGGAGAGGTTTTAAAATGACAGTCTGATCAAATCATGATTTTTGCCTTAAAATTCATTTATTTGTATGTACTTCAAAATTAGTCAATTTCAAAATGTGTGTGTATAATCAAAACTTTATTAGATGAGCGTGCAAATGATGATCTCATGTAAGACTTTCTTGCCAACTGGTCAGACACATGGATGAATAATATTAATATTGGTCTGACAATCAAACTGTTGAGTTGGGTGGCAAAGATCGAGATAAACATTCTTGATGTTGATTGTTGACATTGAATAGCTCCCTGTTTAAGAGTTAACTTACTTGACCCGAACGACTCCGTGCCAACCGGGCTTCCTCCCCCGGTCAAAGATTGAACCCGGCAGAAAGTGGTCTTCGTTGAGGGGCGATGAATCTGATTTCCCAAGCCGCCAGGCCGGTGACTATAGAACGTTGTTGGCTGACAACTGGAAAAGTGCGCGTGCGTTATGCTTGGGAATTTCCGAACAGGGGAAGCTGATGAGTACGCTATGACTTACGTGAACCGCGGGGTCATGGTCACATGCAAGGGTTCTCTGTGACTGTGTGGGGAGGTATGCACAGGACGATGGTGAGTTTGCGTTTGGAAGACGTGTTTGGAAAGGGATTGAGAAGGATGATAATTTGGTAATTTTACTCCAGGGAACGGTGGGGGCAAAAGGTGAGTGAGTTATCTCTTTCCCATTTATCTTGCTGGATGTTTGCTTCCGATCAGCTAGATATACACGATCGGTCTTTTTTAATATTGAGGTGTTGTAGGTTTTTTAAATTATAGGTGCGTTAAAAAGAAAATTATAACAAAAATATGTGTATATCATATAACAATGGTATCAAATTAATTCAGTTTATAAGCCACAAATAGTTGTTAGTGTTTTAAATTTTTAAACTATTGTTGTTCAACTTTAATATCAAATAAACACAAGTTGATTAGAAAATTTTTGAATGAAAACTCTTAAATTTGTGAGACTTATTTAATCGATTCATAACTTTCCCTCAAATATCATGCAAGAAAGTAAGTAGTCATTCTTTGGAATCTTCTAATCAATGAATTTTTCGAATTGCTTTCGTGTACGAACTTTATTTTCAGTTACTTTTCAATAAATTTTAAATGCATTCGATTTTGTTAAGTAAATTAATCATCGGTTTCAAATTTTCTTCAATTACAATATAGTTACTTAAAGCCCAGCCGCTAAATGCATCCAACCCCGATGAAAAATTGTTATGATGATGATGATGATAAAGTAACATGGCAGATCTCTGAATTTCAAGAAGCGTTCCTCCGAACTTTATGGAGAAATTTTGGTGGATAGAGGAAACTCAATGTGAGATTTATGCCTGCATTTATAAAGACGAATTTGTTGATGAGGTTTCGGTTTCTGTAAGTTGGGGAAAAAAATGAGCTCCTAATAATTCATTCGTCTAATAATTTAAAATAGTAAATGAAGAGTATTATAAACAACTTTATTTTATTTTTTGAAGACGGAATAATCAACAAAACAAATTGTGGGTGGGAAGATGGGAGGAGCTGCTGTGGTAATTTTGAAGATGAAGATTAGAAGAGTTAGGCTATGTTTGGCGGCTCAGAGCCTCAGAAAAAAGATAGGATAAGGCTAACTTTTAGTACTCAAAATTTAAATTTTGTTAAAGTGTGTTTGGTTATGTGGATTTAAAAAAAAACAAAAAATAAAACGCTCGTTTTTATTCCAAAAGAAAAAAGCTATTTACCCCAAATGTTAATTTCGAATTTAAGCCTCGAATGCAAAATATACTATTTAGTTTCATTTACTTTCGAGAAATATGTGTTTCATTTGCTTTAATACTTTCCGTTTCTTTAGTTTTTCTCTCTTATTCTCACACGTTTTAAATTAATATAGAAACAATAAATGCTTATGGGTTTTACAATGTAGAGGTTCAGCACTTTTATAAATCAGTTCTGATTTTACAGTTTCCAAATAAAATTTTGCACTCAGAATTTCTCATCACTGCAATGAAGTCTCTACTTCGCTTAAACGAAAACAATATGGAAAGAAAAAGCAAATGAAACAAGTATTGCACAGCTGGAGACAATAAATGAAAAAAGCAAATGAAACATGTTGACTAGCAATTAAATTACACAAAGCAAATGAAACTAAACGGTGCGTGTTATATTCGGGGTAAATAACGGCAATCATCTTAGGATTATTAATCTCTTTCTTCACGTGGGCTTACATTGGATAAGATATCTAATGAAACTATTGTAATTTTTTTTTTATCAAGTCGAAAGCAAAAATTGGATGTTCTGAACAACAATCAAAAGTATTCAAATTTATTTTTTTTTATATGGCCTTCGTCTTTTTTTTTTTTCCGTTGGTTTGGTTGTAGGACTTGGAAGATTCACAGTTCTTCTTTGATCAATAAGTGAATCTACATGGTTTTCCAGTCAAATCTCAATTATTTCGCTTACCGTTTCCAAATATGTAGTGACATTCCTCGAATTTTTTTTTTTTTTTTTGATAGACAAAGGGCTCTAATAGAGAAGAGCTAGAGGGGTACAAATCGGGGGTGTGCCACCCCGTACATGTCCGAATGTAAAATAGATCTCAAAACTAAAGGTTCAGAATGAAAAAAATATATTCCAACAGGTAAACCCAAAGCATACGTAGAAAGTAAATCAGCTGCTAAATTTGCTTCGCGGTAGATGTGATCAATTTGAATCCTCCAATCCCTCCTCATGAGCTCCTTAATCATCTCAATTATATTCGAACATTCGTTCACAGGAGTATTATTTTCCTGTATAATGTGAACCACATTGTAGCTATCTATACCAACTTGGAGGCTTCTGTAACCTAGGTCACATGCCAATCGTAATCCATACAAGACTCCCCAAAGTTCAGCCATTATAACCGAACATACACCAAGATTTGCGCTGAAACCATGCAAAAAATTACCATGGCAATCTCGTAACAGCCCACCTGCACTCGCCTCTCCATTTCTTTTCCTTGCTCCATCTGTGTTTAACCACACAAACGGCCAAGGTGGGGTAGCCCAACGAATCCATTCCTGAATCCTTTCAATTTTCCGATAGCCTAAACTTGAGAGGGTTCCACAAATATTTTCAGCCCTTGCCTTAATATCCCGGACAATCAGCTCACTATTCCAGCTTTTATTGTTGAATATTACTTGGTTCCGCCAGTACCAAATTCTCCACGCAGAAATACCAAACATAACCGGCCAAAATAAACTTCCCATATCACAGGCTCTTCTCCTAAGGTTTGTCATGATCCATTGTCGGAGAGGGTGACTAAAGAAATCGTGTTGTCTCGCCGCGGGAACAAGTTTCCTCCAAACATTTCTCGAAAAGGCACAATCTCGGATTGCATGCAAGGAATTCTCCACTTCTGCATGGCACCTCCCACAGAACGTCTCCACGTTCAGATGTCTTCTAGCAAGCTCATATCCCGTCTTCAATCGATCATGGCACAATAACCATAAGAAAATTTTGACGCTTTGAGGCCCTTTCCATTTCCACAACTGTTGCCAATCTTGACTGTCTTCAGCGGGGCAGAAATTCGTCAACACTTGGTAAGCTGACTTAACTGTAAACATGCCGGTAGTTGATGCACCCCAATACACCTTATCATCACCTCTCATTATCGACGGGGGGGTCATGGAAGCAATCCTTAGAAGAGCATGGTTATTCAAACAGGAGTTGAACTCGCTCCACAACCATTGTCCATTTTGATCCACACAATCCGCCACCACCATAGTTCGCATGCTATCCGGAATTGCACCCACTGTATATTTGACTAATGGATCACCATTCGTAGCCCAATTATCATCCCAAAACTTCACCCTTTGGCCATTTCCAATACTCCAACGCAACCCTCTTTGGAAGTCTTTCCAAATTTTGCCCATAGAACGCCATAAGTAGGATCCATTTTTAGAGGTAGTACCAATAATGGTCATATCACCAGTCGCAGCATATTTAGAGATCAGAACTTGAGAGCACAGCTTGCTAGGATTTATGAGTAAATCCCAAGCCACTTTCATTAGTAGGGCTTTGTTCATAAGTTCCATATTCTTGAAACCGAGCCCTCCACTACTCTTGGGAGTACATACGCTGTCCCAGCTAATCATGCTTAATTTACGCTGATAACCAGTCCCACTCCAAATAAATCTTTTACAAAGTTGATCAATTTTACCTTTGATACTAGCTGGGAGGTACGTGGTTTGCATGGCGTAGACCGGGATCGCCTGAATCACCGATTGAGCAAGAGTCACTCTCCCTGCCAGAGATAATTGTTTTGCTGCCCATCCTGAAAGTCGCTGGTCCACTTTGTCAATGATACTCTGATAAGTTTCCTTGGATACCCGAGCATGGAGAAGAGGCATGCCAAGGTATCTTCCAAAATTGTTTGTAACCGAGAAACCTAAAGCCTTGCCAATTCCACTGGCTAAGGTGACCGGGACATTTTTGGAGAAGAAAACTTGGGTCTTTTGGTTACTAACTCCGGCACCCGAACTCCTACATTCCTCGAATTTTTTGTATTATCAATAGTATTGTTTGTAGTTTTTTTTTTCTTTTTCTCATATCAAATTTGTTTGATTTTTAGACTTTTTGCTATTGTTTCTCCACTGCTTTATTTTCTTAATTATATAATTGCAGACATTTTCGTTATAGTTTATCGTTTCTCCATTGTTTTATTTTATAATTTATATTATACGACAATCTGTATCTTATTTAAATTAAATTGTTGCTCTATAGTTTAATGGAAACGTTATATATTGTAGAAAAAATTTTATGTCGGGTGGCTATGTAGTGAGATGTAGGATATTATTGATTCAGGTGCATTTTTTACTAAAAAAAAATTGATGTCATTTATAGAAGGTAAATTTTGTTCAAAAGCTATTGTCAAAATTTAAGCATAATTCACTTCGCTTAATTTTCATACTAATTATTATTATCTAGTCCCATAAAACGCCAAACATAGGACAAAGCTGTTATAGCCATGTCCGACATTCATGAAACAAAAGATATCATTATATTTAATTCAAACTTTTAATCCTATCTGATCCTAAAAATTAATCTAGTCCAATTTTGTCTTCTAATTGTAGCCTCAGGGTTTTGCGGAATGTTTCTAGTTTTATATTAACATTTAAACATTCATTTTATTAAAAGGTTGTGGTTTTAGAAGTTATCGGGTGTATTTTAAAATACTTTATCATTTAATTATTGGTCCACGGGTTCGAGCCCGGCCCAACTATGGCCTGGATACATTGAGCCCTTGTCAGGCAAAGCTCGGCCGAAGCGAGTTCGGGCTTTTTTTTTTTTAAAATCCCACAGCAAGGTAGCAAAATAAGACACCCTATTGAACAATAAACGTGTTTAGTTTGTTAAGGTAGTCCAATCTATTGTTATGATAAATATCTCAAATAAATCGCTCACATAAGTTGTAAATACGACGGGAAATTGTTGTCGATAATGAAAAAGATACCATCGGTAAGCTATTAGAATTATTCAACATAGTCTAGCCCACAAAATAGCAAAATACCAAACTATTTGAGCATAAAATTTTCATGTTCCTAAGTTTTTTTTTTTAAAAAAAAATTCATGTTCCTAAAATTTTCAATAAAAGAATGTTTGAAGTAATATTCTCATCAATGATATTTTAGCAAATGATGTCAACATAGTTGATGAGCTGCTGTGGGCCAGTAATTGGATCTTGGGCCATTTTGTGAGCTTCACTCCATGTCATCTAGGTCCAAAAGTAATCAAATACCGATCCAAACACTTTCTCTATGCAATCTCAATTTTCTGAGTTCCTTCAACGAGTTTAGACATCTAAAAATAAATAAATAAATGAACGAATCAAATTATGAATAGAAAATATTAAAGAAACACAAAGTGGATGGGAACATTTTCACCAACAATTGCAAGTTTCAACTTGTTGAATGTCAAATTCAAAAAAAAAAAATTATTTGGATTTCTTTATTAGTTCACATTATCCACACTGCTATTTAGTATGAGTAATAATACAGGTATAAACTTTTATATAAATTTTTTTTATACAAACTAATGTGGCGTTAATTCATTGGTTGAATAAAAATATAAAATAATAAAAATAAATTATGTGAGTTAAGAAATATTTAATTCAATCAATAAATTAATACCACATCAATTTATATTAAAATTTATAGTTGTATCATTACTCATTTAGTCTTTACCCGTTCTTGGCTGTCGTTGGATGAAAGTGAATGTGAGGACATCAGAAGTGCACCAAATATGACCATTCGCATTCACCAACTAATGGCATTAAAATATATAAATATTAGCACGTGGGCAGATTGTAATAAAATATTCCAAGAGCTTTTTCGATGTTGTGATGATTCCAAAATGACTTTAGTGGTATAGGGAAATATTCAAAAGCACTTCAAAGGATTTTTTTTTAAAAAAAAAATTAAGGTAAGGGATTTAATATAAGGAGATTATTGGTCATTCGTTCAAAATTTATCATGTTATCAAAAATACTTTTAAAGTTAGAACTTGTTCAATTTTTCATTCATTATTTATGATGTGGATCAATTATCCACAAAAAATACAAAATTAATCTTATAAAATAAAATAACTACCACTATAATTTGTATTTACTTTTATTTTGTTATTTTATAAGAGTAATTATACCTTTTTTATGGATGGTTGACACAAATTACCCATATTAGGTGTAAAGAACCTATTCAAAATTTTATACAGTTTTTAATAAACTTCGGGTGGAGAGCCGATAATTTTCCTTTAATATTTGACATTTGATATATATGTTTTTGACTAAATTTTGGGTTTGTTAAAGATATGGTCCAACACAATAAAATTGTAAGTTCGGGATTTGGTGCCTGGTGCAATTAAGATGTGTTGCCTATTTAAATCTTTGACGAAACTTAAGAAACAAAATAAGACGGTGGATTTGTTGAAAAGAGTAAGGATATGGAGAGAGCCTGTGTTTAAGACTTGACTAACTTGATGGACAACATTTGTCCATGAGGCTCGTAATAACGCAACTTTTGCGCAGTAAAATTAAAACATATGGTGGAAGCTCTAGAAATATCGGATCAACTTTATTCAAAAACGAAAATCAAAAGGAAAGATTGAAGTTTAATTACCTCACTTGCAGTTTCAAAAACAACTTCGTGAAGTAGGAGAAAACGACTGAAAACAGCAAGCTACGAACACTGTCCAGAAAATACAGCCCTGCACGAACATCTTCTGTTTTGCCACGATATAAGATCCTTTAAGCACCCCAATTGTAATGTCTCTAATCAATCCACACTTAAAAATGTTCTAAGAGTTCATAGGATTTGAAATCTCGAAATTTCATTTAGAAATGAGAGAGATAATGAAGAAACATGAATGCTAGTTCATGATGATTCATTCCACCAAATAAAGTCACCATTATCTCTAATAATGGCATCAAACATTATCATGAGCTAGACTCACCCACTTAGCTATTATTTATTGAAAGTGATCTTATCAATTCAATAAATTATTTAATGAAATAAATAATTAGCTAAATTAATTAATTTTCAAAATTAATTAATTAATTCCATTTTGATCAAATCAAATGGTTAAATGTGGGCTTCTCTTGTGACATGTTCTAATGATTTCACTTAATTCATATTAGATCCAATAAAAGCCCAAAATTCTAAACCCAAAATTGGTCTAGAAGTCCATAATCATATATGAACCCGAACATGTCCAAAATGGTCATTTTACGTGCTCGATATTACATAATGTTTAATTGAGGATTTATGAAATTTATTTTGTTCCTTAAACCTTTTATTGAACATCTAAATTTCTATCTTAAATCATATTTAAGATATATTTATATATATATTCATTCTCAATGAATTATAATATAAATATTGAATTTCCTAAAATTAGGAAATTTAACTCCTCAATTTTTAGTAACTCTTTTTTTCATTTCTATATAGTGTGTGACCTTTTAGGTTCTTAGTTATAAGGTAGTAGAACTATTTTAATAATAACTCTTTATTCATTAAATGATGCTAAACTCTTTAGTCATCAATTGGAACCTTTCTAATGACCTTAAGATGCATTGGTAATACGCTTTACCAATATTGATCTTAAGGTTTCTACAAGTCATAGGTGACACCTATCAGTATATCACAACTATCCAAATAATAAGAATTGTTGGATCTATAGAACCTATTCCATTGTATCTCTATGTTTTGGTCTCTTCATCATTCATGTCCAGAGAAAAGCACGGCTTATGGTTTATTATGTTAAGCAGTTATGCTTTATCTCAAAATAAATCTAAATGAACTTGTCATGAAAATATAATTTGAACTCCTTCAAATATATTTCATATTAACTAAGAATTTCTCATCCCAATTCATATTATCTCATAGGGACAACCTTTTGTATATTACAAAGTGATGAATTCTATATTGACCAAACACTTGTCTTCATACATAGCCAACCATGACAGCTATTGCTAAATCTCTTCCGTGATTAGGAATCAATCATTATGCATTCACATATCAGAGATGTCTATGTATAAGACATCTGTTATGTCTCAGGTCTAAAGACCATTACAAACATAGTGTTTGTTACAATGTATAATAAGTCATTAACACTCAAAACCATATGGCTTACTATATTTGGTCAAGTTCAGTAAACTTGTTCTTTTAACAAGTACCTATGCGTTTAATTTGACATCTCATGTCAATAATATGAAACTCACTATCCATTTTAGTATCACACACCATAAGGAGTCATAACACATATTAATGTTTATAGGAATTTATAATGTCCAATCATAAATCCACCACTAGGAACTATTTTAAAAGTATAGTACAAAGGATGCACGTTTCATATTCTCGACAAACTCGAGAATGTGTTCGTTAACTATTTTACTTCTTGGACTATATTTATTAAATTAATATATGAATATTGATAATTTTGCCATTTTATAAATATCAAAATGTTATTCAAATACAATCATTCCCTAAACAATCAAATAGTATTTGATTAGCCTTTAGGACATATTACTAACATAACTATTAGCAATGAAGTTAGCTCAAGGTTGGAGACAAAGTTTGGCCCCATTTTTTGTGCATGAATGTTCCTTTGTTAGATAGAGAAAACCTGAGCATTTATGACTGGTGTGAACCTGATGCATTCTTGTCACTATGCCACCAAGTGCTATTTCATTGGAATTTTCCCTCCCCTAATGTTTTTTTTCCTTTTATGTTTACGACTGTTTGAGATTGAGCCTTTGGAACATGTTGAGAGAGTAAGTTTGCTCATTATTTATGTAATTTATCTACACATACATGTGTCAGACCTTACATGGTGATTCCAACTACCTCTGAGGGAACAGTCCTGTAATTGTTAATGCTGCAAATTGTCGCTGCCTCCTTTTGGTGGTTTGCTTGCTCATTGGTTCTTATTTTTTTAGCTAAGAAGACAATATTTCTTTTGGATGATATCAACCTTTCATGTGATTTTAAATAAACTAATTTTCTTTTTACTTTATCCTTATATCTATTACTGTCAGAGTTTTTTTTTTTCGGTATTGAGTTTCGACTAATCTAGATTCAGAGTATAGTCGCACCTAAGACTTCTTACCTCTCCCGAATGATGTATTTAGTGGGGATCAAACTTGAGAGCTCTTCCCACATATCTAGCTTGCGTCACCAACTGAGTCACGACTGTTTGGTTACTGTCACTGTATTTCTCATAATATTTCATTTGGGCTTTTCATACTTGAGATAGCCCCAACTTTCTTAAATACTCAATTGTTCCTTGTATATAATGACCGGTGGGGTATATATATTTGTCATCTTTTTTCTCCAAACAATATACTTTTAATATCATCATATAACAATAAACCAAAATCCTCCTAACCTTAATACTTTTGAAAATCAATTCATAGAACTTTATTTTTTAAACTAAATTCATAGAATTTATATCACTAAAAAATTAATTAGTTGAACCATTCTAGATCCGCTTATGGATGCGAAACAATTTCTTCCTTTCATATTATGTTCTACAAATAAAAAGGATTTTTAATTCGTGTCAAATTTTCAGAAGTGTTCTACCCGTATGTCAGAAATCGGAACTTTTTGGACCCCGTTTTAGGTGAGTCAAATACCCATAATCTGCTCGCTTAATTAATTAGCTTTATAAGGATTCCTAAGTTGACCAAAGCTATGTCACCGCTTGGTAGTCTCATCAAATCTAATCAAATGGCACGGATCTTCTATATATGAACCCATAAAGCCCTTTGGATACCCCTCCAAGTTAATAGCTCCTCTGCTCTCTCTACCCTCTCATTTCAAAGCTATCGAGCAGGCCCCTATAATTGCTTTGCACCTTTTGTCCCTTCTCTTATTATGGACACAATAAAAGCTCTCCTCTTCTTCTTCTTCCATCTCCTATTCTTTCTCTCAGGTAAATAATTTATCTCAAACAAGCTATTTCCGAAATCTTTTCACTTCATAACTTAAAGTTCTTCTATTTTTAAGGGTCTATTATATCTTTAATTTGTAGCTGATTTTTGCATATGTTGAAAATTGCATTTGCATGCAGGGCAGCAGCAGCAAGTGCTTGGACACCGACAACTTTACGGTTTCAGGCCAACAAAGCTCTTTGTATTTGGAGACTCATATGTTGATACAGGAAACATCCCAAAATCTGTACTTGGTTCCTGGAAAGAACCCTACGGACTCACTTTCCCTGGAAAACCAGCCGGTCGTTTCTCGGATGGCCGTGTCTTGACTGATTACTTAGGTAAATTTATCAACATTAATTATTTTTTCTCTATTTCTCTTGTGATGATTTGCTTTATTTATTTATTTATTGTTTCTTTGATGAGTTTGCTTTATGTTAATTTTTTTTTCATTTTCCCGTTTCGCGTGTTGTGTTATTTAAGTGCCAGTGGGTTCCTCTTCTCTGCAAGTTTGCCACTTTTGATATTGTGATGATTACTACTGAGTTTTCTTGCTTTTGCTCTTCTAACTTGCATTATTGAGTCACCTTTATTTCTTTTCTGGTTTCTTTTTCTTTCTATCACGTCAGATCAACAATTGAGCATTCTTTCTCTATCTCTCTCTCTCTCTCTCTATCTTTTTTTTATTTTAATTTTTTGGTAGTACGTCTTTAATACTTTCTCACGTGATATTTTATATGATGGTACATTTTTGTTCTTTGTTAAACTTTATTATATAAACTCAAGTAATAAACCATAACTTGCAGTGCTTCCCTAAGCTATTATGGCGGTACCTTACGGTCCTTTTTACCCGCCACATCATGATTTTTATCTCTGTTCTACTTATTTAGCTGCGTTTTAATTTGAACTCAGCTGTCAGCAGACCCACTAAATATATTATTTATAAATATTTTTCATCTTCTCCAAATGGGTCTGAAGCAAAAGTCTAAAAGGCTCTATATATGTATAATTCTTATATGCCAAGTTAGTAAGTTACAAACAAAATTAAAGGTGAGGTGGCACCGTGGCAGCGCTTCTTCTATAAAGCAACCAGAACCATTATTGTTAGAACAACCTTTAGTTATCAATTATTTAACCTAGTGCCTAATCTCCATAAACTTTATCGCTAGTGCTGTCCCAGCTAAGCTACTTCTAATGTTCTATCTCTACTTTAGTAACCCAAAGTTAGATTTATTAACGTGCAATTGCTTTCGTTGATTTAAATATTAATTAATTCAAGTCCCAAGATTCAACATAATTAATGAGTTATGAGTAAATTACACATGGTAACCATATATGTATTAGAAGTTATCAAATTTAAAAGTGTGTAACGCCAAAAAAAAATTATCATCAATATTTTTGTTTTCTGAACAATCGATGCAGCTAGGTTTGTGGGAATCAAGTCACCGATTGCGTACAGATGGAGGAAAATTGCGTTAAAAAACTTGAAATATGGCATGAATTTCGCGTTTGGTGGCACGGGGGTTTTCGATACATTGGTTGTGAACCCGAATATGACAACCCAAATCGATTTCTTCCAGCAAGTTATGAAGGAGGCAGTTTACTCTCCAGCTGACCTAAAATCTTCTTTGGCCCTCGTCTCAGCTGCCGGAAATGATTACTCTACTTACGTTGCCGTAAATGGTTCAGCTGAGGTACCGACAACTCTTGCTTGTCAATTTTATTTATTTGTTCTTTTAAAAATCTTTAAAAATGGTCGAATCCCAAGCATATACATACCCTTAATGGTGGGACCCTAACATACATCATACATGTCATCCACCGTTGATTAGTAGGTGTCTGTATGTGTCCTGTCATAAATCAGATGGATGGTGACAAGCTTAAAGTTTGGACCCATTATAGGCGATTAGTGACAGACCCAAGTCAGCTACTTTACCTGGACGAAGTGATCGAGCATTTTTGTACATGCCTGATGTACAGCTGGGATTGCCTCGGCTAATTAATTTTTTTTAATCTATTAAATTAGGTTATGCTAAAATTAATTTCTTTTAAGGTAATGCATCCCGCTCTTGTTCATGCATGCACTTCAACAAATATGAATTTGAGTATGAATAACATGCAATTTTGAAAATATGTAAGGTCTATCGTCTTTAATTTGTTATATTATATCATCTATATTATAGAATTTGTGGTGATCGAATTTACTTTTACTTTTAAATGATCTTGTGCTGTGTGTATACTAATAAAATTTACTTGCATAAAGTACTTGTATAACAACCATCAATCACAACTTTGTAAAAAGAAAGATTAGCTCGAAATCCAAATTTGTTCAATCTCTTATACGTATTTAATACTGTGACAGGGCTTCCAGCCGTTCATAACAAAAGTTGTGAACCAACTTACATTGAACATGAAGCGAATTCATGGATTGGGAGTGAGAAAAATTTTGGTGCCATCTCTGCCACCATTGGGATGTCTTCCTCGAAGCACTTCTAAACTGTCCTTCCAACAGTGCAACGAAACAGAGAATTCCCTCTCCGGCTTCCACAACCTTCTGTTGCAACAAGCTGTTGCAAAGCTGAACAATGAAACCAAAGATTCTGCTTTTGTCATTCTTGATCTTTTTGGCGCCTTCATGACTACTTTCAAGAACAAAGGTATCGTCATCATATCATCTAGATTACGAATCGCTATGCTTTCAATATCGCTGTTCATTTATTTCTATTATTATTGCAAGCAAGTAAGATATAACAATCTCTTGATCATCTCTTATGCTTGCAGGAAGCTCGAAGACTGAGAATCCATTGAAGCCATGCTGTGTTGGGATAGGGAAAGATTCCAGTTGTGGAAGTGTAGATGACAATGGAGTTAAGTTGTATATAGTCTGTGCGAAGCCTGAAGCATCATTCTTTTGGGACGGTGTTCATCCTTCACAGGAGGGATGGCAATCCGTGTATTCTGCTTTGAAACCCAAGCTTCTACAGATTTATTGTTAATTAGAATTTCAAGTGTCCAAATTTGTAATTCAGTTGTTAGCTAACCATCGAGTTTTGTATGTTTTTATGTCAAGCCTCCGTCTTATTCAATTGTTCACAAACAGCGTTTGCTGGTCTGCTCGTTTTATGTGTGCGAGGAAATAACACAGATGGTGTCTTTTTCACGTAGATGCAGATTCACTATAGATAATACGCTATAGATTTTTGTATAACTGGGATTCAATTCAATTTGTCTTTCTTCCGATGAAATAACCTATGAGAACCCAATACATAAAATCTTCAATTGCTCCTATATTTGCATTATATTTTACAACAGTACAAACGAGTTGCCAGTACGTGCTATAGAGTTATGCTATAGATTAAAGATTAAAGTAAAATTTCACATGGGACAGATGAAATTATTTAATGGATTTTTTTTAATTATGTTTACAATAAAAATTTGTTAAAAACTAAGAACTAACTTAGATAAATAATCTCTCATAAATATGGCTATCATAGAGATAAATATGTTTTAATATATCAACAAAAATCTTATTGTACCAAAGTAGAATTCATTTAGGTTGGTTTTACCAACAAAATTTTTTCAAAAGTATCATTACTAATATATTCATTGTTTCTAAATCGACCGACCTCACTTTTGAAATTTATTATTTCTATCACATAACAAATTCGTATAGACTCGTCGTATTAATTTTCAATCAAATCAACGTAGACCCATGCGTTTAGTATTGTTCTATCCCACGACAGAATAATAAATTCAAAAATAGAGCCGACTAATTTTATAATAATAGATATAGTGGGTCTGGTAGTATCATCACCCCACCGACTGCATCTTTTGAAAACACCACGGCGCTCAAACTTTACGATTTGGAGGGAAACTTCACGAAAAAATTGGCGGCAAATCTTCTCTACATCATCACATGCTCCTCATAACTTTTCTACTTCGTCTTCTCTTTATTTGATGCAAGTGGCTTCTTTCTCCTTCTCCGTCTCCTACTTTTCATTTCACCGCCAGTATACAAATCCAAAGCTATGTTCTTACTTTATCATCAGCATTTTTCAGATTTAATTTTACCCCTCAAATTCAAATGTACCTTCTTACTCTCATCATCATAATACTCCATTGATATTATTTTTGAGGTTTGATTTTGTCTGTTCCGATTGGAATTCATGTTTTCTCCAATAATTTATTTTAAGTTTATATCCAATTGCATCTACGTTGATAGAACAATTTTCTTTCAGATGAAATTTCATGAATACAATAATTTAATAGTAGTAACTCAATGATTTTTTTTTGGTGGGTTTAAGTTGGAAACTTTCTTGATTATGGAAAAAAAATACCAGCTAAATGATTTTGTAACGGATTTTTTATTGAAGAGTTGTGAGTTTGCCCTTCTCTAATTTAGACCTCATCATTTTTTTTTTAATTTTATATACAAATAACCTTTTAGGCCGTGTGGTTTAATATAAACTTTAATAACCTTTATGATGTTTCGTATGTCTAAATATATACATGATTAAGAAATGATCATTACGGTGCATTCAAGTAATGTAGATGTTTAAACTCCTTTGCTCATGAGCCTTCTCTCTAATAGTTTTAGTTTCATTACATCGAACTGTGTTGATGTGTGAAAATGCTAATTGCCAAGTAATCCACATTACTACGATTGTTGCCTAAAATCAGAGAAATTGCTCAAATTTGAGCACGCCATTAGGTAACTAGAGACTTTTTTACTCATTACATGCTACAAGCCCCATACGGTGAGAAAATTTAACAAGTTTTTAGCAGTGAGCCCCTAGATTTTAGTCTTTCTCTTTGTAGTAACATTGGCATTGACGTCTACTTATGATCTGCATCTGCTTTAGCTGCTACCTGGATGAACTTGCTCGCTAGGAAATGCAGTCTAGCCATCAGGGGATGGGGTGCTCGTGTTTTTTGGTCAAATCCCCTCCCACTAACACATCCTGCAAATTATTTTCAGCCAAGTTTTAGCAGGTAACCTATATCACAACTAAGGTCTATTCTCAGAGTATTTGTATGTTTTATTTTACAAATTAAAAAAAAAGGAAAAAATATCAGGTTTGAGTATATAATTTTCTAGTATTTAAGTTTTAGGTTCAGGATCAACATT
The DNA here is from genome assembly GCA_029633175.1 of Citrus glauca. Taxonomy (NCBI): domain Eukaryota; kingdom Viridiplantae; phylum Streptophyta; class Magnoliopsida; order Sapindales; family Rutaceae; genus Citrus; species Citrus glauca. Next base: position 25,863,892 of record JAQOOD010000006.1, on the reverse strand, counting down.
TCTTTCCTATGGTAAAACATACTTTGGACTAAGATCAATGTTTACCACTTGACATAAGTGGTAGAAGGATCTTGGTTAGAATGAAGAGAATTGGGCAAGAACATAAAACCCTGGACCAAGATCTATGAGTACCACTTGTTTGAAGTAAATTATCTCCTATTATGGGCCATATGCATTCAAAATCATATCAATTTACAGTACTCTCGGGGTCCTTGTCCCTCAAGATATGATTTCTTTGAAAGTCAAAGGCCGTATCGTCTTAGTTGTCAATATCTGTCATTTGTTTTCTTGATTAACCAATCAGGTTTTGGAGTGAGTAAATAATATGCTGCAGTTATCATGTAAACTCAGGTGTTCTGCTATATTTTTGGGGGAAAAAATGCACTCATATCTCTAGGGTTTGCAGCAATGGATAGCTAGACCTCTACTATTTTATAAATGGATGATTAGACTTCACTTTATTAGTGAATTCTGTCTATTTGGATGAATAAATGTATTATAATATATTAATCTTGGTGGTTATTATATTATAATAATCTGGGGGATATTATTGTACATTAATGTTCTCGTATAAATTTAAATAGACTGAAGTTACTAGGAAAGAAGGTCTGAATATTCATTTTTAAAATGTGGGGGTTTAACTATCAATTTGATAAATGATTGGAGCCTAGTTGTTCATTGAGACAAATCTTGGTGGCTTTGATTTTCTTTTTTCTGACTTTTAGTTTGAATCCAATGAGCATTTGGATCTTTTGGTTTCTAAGTATGTTAATCTAACATCATAGTTTTTTCGTTTAAAAACTTCGCATATGTACCACTTATAAGGTCTTTATTTCTGTTTCTAGTGTGGTTCCTTCTTTCGCTTTCATTCTTACTAGATTTTTTGCTTCTTGTTGCCAAAATCTCACTTTGCTTGCATTATATCTTTTGAGGTTGGGGTTAGTATTCATATTTAGAAGCTTTCTTGTTTCTTTGCTTCAAGAAAGATTTGCTTCAACTCTCAGGGTCCAATTCCGGCACTTACATTGCCATTGAGCTGACACAATTTCTTTGCTTTTGAATCTCATTCTACATTAGTATCGTGCTGAAACTAACATAAGAACAAAAACTGCAGCTCTTGTCGAGGGAAATGCAGCAAAACAGGTCAAAAAAAAAACACTCAAGATTTGTTGAGAGAAAATTAAACAGCTCTCTGTTCAGCTGGAAGACAGAAAACAAGTTCACTCAATTCCTTTAAAACACTTTATACTCTTACAGATGATAGACATCTCACCCAGAACCCAGCTGCTCTATCGCGATGAACAGAATTTTGTTTATTTATCTTGGTAAAAGGAGGAAACAAAATTTTTCTAGGTACATAAATTTATTTATTTAACTTCAATTAAATTACGTTCTCACTAGGAAAAATAGCACAACAGAATATAAAAGGAAATCCCAGCAGATTCTCAGTAATCTCTTTTTTTTTTTTCTTTCTTTCTGTTTTTTATCTCCTTGCATAATGCCACCTTACTCTCTTCTGTTGCTACAACATTATAACAGAAAAAAATAAAAATTCTCCAAATAACAATTAGAAAATAATAATTCTTAAGTGTCCTACCGTAGAACAGAGTCGGTGCTGGAGATGCTGTTCGGATACTTGCTAGAGGAAAGCAAGGGAGATATTTCAAGTGAGCAATAATTGGAAAAATAAGAAAAGAAATCTAAAAATAGACTCATGCTTTTATATTCTAATGCTCTCTTCGAAATGATAACTCCTTTTCCCTGTAAAGACGTTAGCTTTCAATGTAAATATTTTGATTCTAATAATGTTTTTTTATTATCTTTGTCACCTTCAATATTAATATATATGCTGCATGGTTGGAAAAATACTTTTAGTAAGTTTCTTTTGTCTTCAATATTTGTTTTTCACGTTCAATATTAAAACTGAAGTTTAACAATAATTTAAATATTTAAAACGGAAGATGTGAAATTTCAAGACAAAAAATGAAAGAGATGAAAACAATTATTATTTTTGGTTTTCCTTTTGGGATATGACTGTAGCTAAACGATACATAATGATAACAAATCTTGTATATAACAGCAGCCTTGTGATTTTGTGTCGGTGATGATTTTTTAATTCAATTGCCGTGATTTTAAACCAATATAATACATAAAATAATATAGGGAAAGACTTAAATAATATGACAAGCTAATTGAGAAAATAAAAAAAATTATGTAACAAAATTAAATTTATATTGTTTAATTTAATATCTATTTTATCTAATAGAAGTTTACACTAAAAGAGAATAGTTGGAATCACTGTATGTCTCTGTATAAGACTACAAATTTCCCACTGCACCGACATTGTGGAATTGAAGCTGGTTAAAATAAAAACACTGTATTCCTGCAACTAACTCTTTTTTTTTTGATACGAGATTATTATTCAAATTACAGTTTATATTACATATAATTAATATATATAATTATATAGATACTGAGATCTGTTGATATTAATACAGATATGATATTGTTCAGATTTTTTAATCCTCTAAAATAATCAAGGGACGTCAACTCCCAGCATAGGAAAAAGACATGTCACATATATATATATACTAAGACCTATTGATATTAATACTGATATAACACCGCTTAAATTTTTTAATTCTCTCAAATATTCGAGAGACTTAAACTCCCAATATAAAATAAAAACTGTCTTCACTTAAATTTTAAATTTTTTTAAAAAATATTTAAATTAAACTTTTATAATATTATTGTTGAGACTCAAATCTCGTCACTTCAGTCACTTGGCTGCAACTAACTTTTAAAACTGCATTTTGCTGGAATAAACCAGATGAGTGGAAGATAAGGTTGATGGCCCACGTGAATGCAACTGCAATGAATTTTATTTTATAATTTTGAACGAGAATCAAGACTCAGCAATTAAATCACAACGAAAAAGACTCGGCAACGAAGTCTTCATCGGCCATTTGCGATAAAATTCGACACAATTTAATTATTTAATACGAATACGTTATTAATAAAAAAATAAATTATTAAATAGATTAAATTTAAATTATTATTATTTTATTAGATTAGGGTTAAAAAATTTTATCATATACTCAATCAATAATATAATTATATTTTTTAAAATTAATTTTTAGGTTTTTATAATTAAAAATTAAATATTAGATATAATTTTTTATTTTTACATTTTTTTAAAGGATAGATATATACTCAGTATTTTATTTATAAAATTTTTATATAAATTTAGAATTTTAATTATGTAAGTGTATAAAATATTAATTTATATGTATATTATATGATATTTTCGTGTCAAATTTAAATTTTAACCTCTTAACATAATTATTAAATAAATCAAATTTTAATTAACTTAAATTTAACATCGAAATTGACACGACCGGCCGACTCGCGAGCGCTAGGCCAAGGTGTAAGTGCAACAAGCCAACACACATCCAAGCTAGAGCAGTCTCACGGTTGAAGTGTTCAATGAGCATTTGTATGTCGTGAATCCAAACGCGGCTTTATTTCTCATGGGTTGGATTCGACCGTACCAACATGAAATTCACCGCCAACGCAGCGCGTGACCCACGAGTTTAGAGGGAATCTTTTCTCTCTACGTGGGTGTGTCAGTATGAAACACAGTACAAGTTAATTTTTCATTTAAAAATTTATTAGCCGTTGGATTGCGCATTGACAGATCCAACGGGGTAGAAAATCTTACACTTACAAAGTGGCTGCTGGTGAAACAATTGAATAACAGAGATGGTGTGTCTATTCATTCAACTGAGTCAGAAATGGGGTTTAAAATTTACAAGGCATGCTTTTTAGAAAGGGGGCTAATGATTAGGGATGGCAATGGGGAGGGGAGGGGACCAATCTCCCCATATTCATTCCCGAAATTTTGTATATGTTCCCGTCACCTCCTTGTCTCTGTCAAAATTATTTGAGAGAATTCTCATTTCCTCCCCGAATAATAACAAGGGATCCCCGAGGGTCCCTGGTCCCCGATAACTAATAGTCTAATATATTTTTTTATTTTCGATTTTAAATTAATCATATTAAAAT